>CM039119.1:50672144-50935830 GCA_022036555.1 Microstegium vimineum | reverse complement strand
TATATAATTATATATTTGAAAAAACTTTGAATATGTTTTTTAATAAATTTATTTAAAAATATAAATGTTAACTATTTTTACACTTTAAGTTATATTTGTGTATGAATTTTAAACGAAAAAGTTTTTTGGGAAACGGTGGAGTAGCTAAAATGATTAGGCTTTTTCAGCTGGCTTATTCGGGCTATGTTTTGAACGGGCTGGTGAGGGATATTTCAGGCTATATATATATTATATATTATATATATATATTATATATATAGTTCACAGCCATGCCGGGGCAAGGGGGGAACGGGGCGGGGAGTAGGTAAGAGAGAATCAGACTGTGGGGTTTGTTAGACGGTTATATGTGATGCATCATCACAACAAAAAAAAAGAAAATCACGAGTTCAGGCATTAACAAGGCCTTGCTCCGAAACATCGTCGGTGATAGGGAAGAAATAGTTGGAGTCTTGGAGAATCCCAGAACCCCACCGTTTCTTCCTTGTCCCGGCGTGCTTCGATCTGAAAACTGGTGTGTCCCGCCCCCACACCGGCCGAGCGCTTGTGGACGACATGAACTACAATACGTACTTGCTGGCCGTCAGGCCCTTGTCCCATGCCCATTTGATTTTGTCAGTCCCCCCGTAAAGAAGGGGGAAAACGGCAGCGGGGGCTAAAATTTGGGTTGCCTGGTCGGACGCGACGTCGGTAGTCGGTCCCCCCGGAGTCCCGGCCCAAAAGTTGGCTTCGCCTTTCGCCTTTGCCTGCGGGCCGGCCGCGCAAGCCTGCGCCCCGAGGCAGGCCGCAGGCCAGCGCCCGGCCCCCCGACTGCCTGCAGTGCAGAGGCAGCCCCGGGGCTGCCCGGCCCGTAGGCCGCTGCCGCGCACGGGCCAGCCGAAACGGAGGTTAACCAGCGGGTCGCGAGAGCCACGGAGAGAGAGAGAGGGGGGGAGTCCGCGGCAGACCGAGGGCAGAGGGCCCAAGGCCGCGTGGGGTATCTTCCTGTGTATCCCACCGGTGGTGTAGCCCGCGTCGCGGCTTTTTTATTTTTCCCTTTGCTGAGTCTGATTAGTGCTGCTTGGCCTTGGTGCGCGCATATCACTGTACTATTAGCTGGGGTAGAAGCAGTCAGCCAGGCCCCTAGTGGGTCGTTTAGGGTTTTGTCCTATGAGAAGAACTGTTCATGTGCCCCTGATCTCCGTGTTCGCCGTACAACTTTTTGAAATTTATCATAAATTTAGAACTGAAGTTAAAGTGGTAAGGCCCCCTTTTGAATAAGAAAGAAAAAAAAAAAATGAATTAGAAAAATATAGGAATTACACAAAAATACAGTTGCAAAATAGAGGATTAGAAACATAGGAATTTGAAAGGAATGGTCATTTGGATGAACAGTAGGAAAAATGTAGGATTTTTAGCAAGAGGTTTGAGCAGATGCTAAAGTTTCTGTAGTTTTCCCCAAAACAACGTGCAAAGGAAACATTCCTACACTATTCCTATGCTCCATTCCTACATTGCATGCCCCATTAGAAATGATAACTGCATGTCTATCAATTCGGTATATAGAATAAATTATGATTTTTTTAGAATTCTAGGTCCAAGCCCCCGTCTTTTAAGATTGATAAAAGACAATATCTATTTACAGCATAGCAGATGAAGACATCTGATTACTTACATCTATCGCATGCCACCAAATACTAGGTTCCATCACAAAGTTTGACAACTCTAGCAAGATAGAAACTAAAAAACAAAATAGAAGAAAGAGCTGACTCAACCCCTTGAGGCCAGCATCAGCACCCATGACTGTCTTCACCGCTTGGGGATCTTTTTTTCAAATCATCAGGGTGTTACCCCAGAATACAGCAAGCCTTCCCATCCATACGAGAGTTGTTTCTTCATTGCATCTTGGCCGGTAGCCACAGCACCTGAGTAGCAGCTATCTTGATTTGGGCAATCCTTCTTTGTAGAGTACCTTTTTTCTCCTCTGGACATAACATCTCCCATTTTTGCATCATTGAAACATCCTATATACTCCTCCACTGCGTATTCTGAAAACACAATTCATTCCTAAGTTTCCAGAGACTCCATAAAGCAGCTGAAGTAACAATATTTAAAATGCCATTCCTTTTTTCACTAAGCCAAAATTTACCAATTGTATCTAATGAATCACCAAGATGAACATCAAAGATCCTAGATAAAATACACCAAAACTGTCTAGCTACTGCACAGTCAAAAAATAGATGAAAGACTGACTCATTTTCATCACAAAACAGACATCTAAGATCTACTTTTTTTCTCCTACTCAAATTGTCTCTGGTTAAAACTTTATTCTTACAAAGGAGCCAAAGGAAATAATGAACTCTCGGAGGAATTTTAATTTCCCAAACAGAGGAAATAAGAATTGGTTGTATACCTCTAAAATTCACTATTTTATACAGAGACTGAACAAAGTATATGCCACTACTAGTAAACTTCCACACAAGTGAGTCTTCCTCCTCACTGAAATTAATTGTAGAAGCTAACTGGCATACCTCCTCCCACATTTCCCACACTCATCTCCTCTTCTTCTAAAAGTACATTTGAGGTTCCTTTCATCCAGAAGGCTAGCCACAAATTTGTTTTTCTCATTAACTATTCTATCTAGTTTCCAATATTGGATAGCCAAACTAGAATTTTCTAGCCAATTGTCTTCCCATAATCTTTTTCTCACCATTCTCAATATTCCATCTATATCCCATTTTGGCTGCCTGAATAGCCCACATAAATCCCTTAAAAAGGGAGGAAGTTCCTATAGTATTGGACTGAAAAATGTTGACATTGTCAGCTCTATACTTATGATCTATTAACTCTCTCCAGAGCTTATGACTATCCTCACTATACCTTTTTAACCAAGAAGCTAACAAACAAATATTTAGATCTCTAAGATTTGGGATTCCTAACCCACCAAACTCTTTGGCCATAGAGACTGTTTCCTGGTTGGCCAAATGGTATTTATGTGCATTTTCCAAGTCATTCCAAAAACAGTAACCCAACTGTGTGTTAAGAACTTTGATGGCCCAAATATCAAAACAGACCTACAATTTGAAAGAGACAGAGTATTTGGGGGCGCTGTGCTCCGGTGCTCTAGCACTCAATGCAGACTCTACTATAGAGTATAAGTCTATTTATTACTCTCTTATTTATGATATTTTACTGATGTGACAGTATACTCCCTCCATACTTAAAAAGGTTGTCGTTTTAGAAAACGACACGGTCTCCAAAGTGTAACTTTGATTACTTCTTTTAAAAAATATATTTATTGAAATATAATATATGTATACTTTTATGAAAGTATTTTTCAAGACAAATCTATTGATATGATTTTTACATTTTCAAACTCAACAACTTAAAAGTTATTCATGATTTATATTCCTAATGTTTGACTAAAACCTTGTCCTAAACGATAATCTTTTTAGTACGGAGGGAATATTTATTGAAGAGAGAGGGAGAAAAAAAAACAAGATTTTAAGTTTATTTAGACTCTAAATTTATGATATCTTTAAAGTAATAAATACGCTTAAACTATGTGATAGAGTTTGTATTGTGAGTGCCTTTATACAAACTCATGCACACATGTTTAGGTCGGTCCTGCTGGCTAGCTCCGCCGGTGAAAACTGAAAAGGCTGCGCTGGCTTTATCTTGATTGACCTGAAAAGAAAAGAAAAGAATCACCATGGATAGAGATGCAGACAAGGGACAAGGAAGCTTGAGCTAGCGCCTTGTTTGTTTTCACTCGCCCGGCGCCGGAGTCTGGAGGGAGAACCACCAGAGGCGCCACCGCGCACAGAAGGGGGGTGCTGTGCATGCGCTCGGCTTTTGTTGCGTGCAAAGCGCGCGCCGGTGCAGGCTAAAGCTCCGATCCGTGGTCGTATGGTCTTTCCTTTCGCGTGTGGGTTGGCTTATGCTGGCTTTGCTCGGTGCTTTTGTACTTTAGGTAAGCAAGTAGTGCATGCGGCGGCCGGCCGGGCCCTGGATCGTATCTTGCATCTCCGAGGAAAGCTAAAGCTTGAGACTGAGCGTTCGGAGCTCGATAGGTAATACAGTATACATGGCTTGCCTTTTGTGTCCACTCCAAACCCTGCTATACACAGGAGTCTTCAAAGGCTAAAAGCAGTAGATATAGGGGGGGGGGGGGGGGGGGGGGGGAGGGGGAGGATAAATAAAAGAGCTCAATTCAACGTGAAAACTATAGTCTGCAGTTTTCACCGCGCGGAAAGCATGGTTAGCCATCTACATATACTAATAGTATGCAGTTTTCAGGGTTAGCTCGGCAGACTTCGAAGATGCAATCTATCATGTCCTCAGGCTATAGCTGAAACTAATGGCATAACTAATGATCTATCTAAACAAAACCTTTTTAAAATGCTCATCTTCTGCTTGAATGTATTTTCAGGTTGTTGTTTGAAGATGAAGATGAAGCTCGCTCTTCCTTGTTGTCCAGATACTCTCATGGCATGAGAACAATCTAATGACTTTTCCATGAAAAATGATTCTGAGACTTGATTTCATAGGAATTTTCATAGGAATTGCCTAAGAATTTCATATGAATCAATTTATTTTTATAGAAAAAATACAGAAACAGAGAATAAATCCCATGTTCCAAACAGAGCCTAAAGCTATAGACTCCGATGGAACTTTGCTGGGCAATTACACTCTAATACTATTGTATAGAAAAAGGGTAACGAGTGAGAAGATGTTCTAGAGTTTCACTTTTTGTATCAAGAGAGTAAAGAATACAGGAATTTATGATGGGAGGTCCATAAACTTTAGCAATATAGGCCCAGCCTGGCCCGGTCCATACACGTAACTTGAGAAATTTCTACAGTGAGAAGCATGCTTCTGGAATTTTGTGCCAGAACTCCAAAAAAAAATTGTACCGGCCCTGGGCCAGCCAATTAATTATTTTTCAACTACAAAATATGAGTGGCCCCACCTAGGCTTGATCCTGACCTGACTTTGCCTATTACCATGGTAAATTGATTCCTGACCTGACTTTGACTAGAGATAGAGATAATGATAAATAAAATACCCTCCAACAATTTCTTTATTTTGTTATCCAAATACTTGCAACCTTCTATTTTACATTTCTCACTAAGATAGAAAATGAGCAAAACATAGAAAATTTGTTGAGTGAAAAGACATAGAAACGATTATTATGAAAAGATATAGAAAACTATTAGAGCGTTATGTTATAAAAATATATTTTATAATGTATCTAGTGATATTAATTTAGTGTTATAATTGTTATGCTGTTTTGTTTATAAATTTAGTTAAACTTAAATAATTTAACTTAAGATAACTTTAAAGTTGATTTAGTTTGGGAGAGTTTGAGAACCTGTTTCCTCTACGGACAGGCTCTTAAGGATTGCAAGACTAACTCGACGATCATACTTGTTTGAGGTCGTCTATTGGAGGAATTTGTTCTGATATCCTAGAGCTAGGTAAGAGTTTTATTGAATTTAGAATCGAGTGGGTGTGTAGGGAAGCCAACTCGGTGGCTCATCACTGTGCACGTTTGGTGACAGCCACAGAGCGCTCTCAGTTTTGGCTTGACTACATCCCGAATTGGTTAATGAGATTAGCAGCCGTCGATTGTACTCGTGTTTCTGATTAATGAATGCTCTAGGTTGCTAAAAAAAAGATTGCAAGACTAACGAGAAACAACGTATATTTTGTTTTTTTAAAAAAAAGACTAACAGGAATTCAGGAAAGCAAAATCCCATTTCCTTTTACGAATGACCAGGTGGCGGACGTTATGCTGGGCCATCTGAAAGGTCCACAGTCCACACCACAGCTAAACCCCGCAACCCGGCTGAGTCACTTTTTCCAAACAAAATCAATCCCCGCAACAGTTAGCCCAATCGTTCGGTTTCGCGGTAGGCCCAGCAACAGAGCTGCTGTGCTGCCACAGCCCGCAGTCCACGGCTGGGCCTACTAGAGCTTCCGGTGGACGCGTGGCCCGTGGGTGGCGCGACTCCTCCCAATTTCTGGGGAGCGCGATGGCTCACGACTACTGTAGTAAAAAACTGGTCCAGCTTTTTGTCTCTTTTCTTGATGATGATGAGATGAGGAGGAAAACCTGGCCAGTTCATCTGCTCTGGCAGCTTCATCGGGACTCTGGATCTCGGCTTCCGCAGTCACGTGGCCAGTTCCTCAGCCGCAGAACCGCCCCCGAGCCATCTGTAGACCGCAGGGGTTCACTCCAAATCAAATCAATTGGACGCCGAGTCTGATGCTTTCACAATCTGTAACTCAGTTTCAGATTTCTTGCTCTTAATGCACACCATACTACCCTAGTATGCAGCCATGCAGGTGCTCTGCTGGGATCTGTAAACCTGACAAATGTAACACTTCTCGCAACAAAAACAGCTAAAACGTTGGCCGCCGAAGCCGTGGCCTGCAGGGAACCGGCTAACCGGAGATAAAGCCCAAGCGCGGCGCATGCGTACCTCAAGGTTGCCGCGGACGCGGACGCGGACGTCTTTCTGCTCGCCTTTTTTGTGTGGCCCCTGTTTTCGGGCTCGGTTCCGTGCCGGTATCGAAGAGAGTATACTAGAGCAGTTGTCTTCTCTATAGAGCCAATCGCACGCGGTGCTGCCATGGAGGTTGGGAGGGGAGCACGTGCCCGTTCAGAGTCCTGTCCACCACAGTCTCCTGCGCTCTTTTCCAGCTCATCATGCCGCCGCGCACGGCACTGCTTCGCCTCGCTGCTGCCTCGACTGCGCGCGCGTCCTCGCCTTCCGCGGCGCGGCGGCTGTACCCGTCCTCTGATGGCGGCGGCGAGGAGCACGCGGCCACTCGGGAGGATGAGCTTCTCCCGCCGCACCACTGGCCGGACACCGATGAGCGGCGGCGGCCTCGCCGTGGAGAGCATCGGTGAGCATGGATAGACAGTAATCTTGGATTCGACTATTCGAGTACTTCTGCACACCGTTTTTTTGTTTCCAGCACAAATGATTACTCTTTTTCTATTTGTCTCGCCACTGCGATTATCTTCGTTTTCGCGTGCGAGAGCATCATCGATCGTGCTCATTGTTCAATGGCGGGTCATGGCCGCATTCTTCTCGTAACACTACAGTGACTTGTGCATTGCAAAACGACACATGCGTACGGGTATGGGCACAGGCAAATCCAATCACTCAACCGTGATGGGTTGCCACTTGCCACGCTAGCCCAATAAGTACAGGTTTCTAGACCATTATTGATTACTATTGCGGGCCCAAGTAAGTAATGTCCTGTGGTCCCCATCCGCAACCGCTCCAATAACTAGGGAATTCGACGGCCAGGATGCTTGTACCGCACATCCAATCCAACGGCGGGAACGCCATCCGCACGTCCCACGCGACCCGTCGGCCGCCCCCCAGGCCACATCACACTCGAACCATTGAAATTTCAGCCCCCCAGACAGTCTTCGATCGCGCTAATTAATTCACTTTCCCGAAAATAAACACTAAATTAGTTAAAAAAACGCCCGCCTCGACCTCGTTTCCTCCGCCCCCGTCGCCGTCGTCTCCTCCGCCTTCCTGTCTGTCCGCTCCCCGCCCCCCCTAAATAACCCCCCGGCCATTGCCGCGCCAAGCTCCCCCCCGTCCTCGAATGCCCCAGACCCGGACACCACGACGCCCACCCCCGTGCTCACATGGCTAGCGGCGTCCTCCACCGCTCCGCCTCCCTATGTCTCCGCCCCGCCGCCGAGCCAGCCGCCGGCTCCTCCGCCGACTCCGGCCGGGGCCACGGCGCGGTGATGGTGAGCTGCTCCCCGCTCGCTTTCCCCATTTCTCGGGGGTTCTGATTCGCTGGGATTCCTCTTTGTTGATCTCTGCGTTTTCTGGGGTGCCGCAGATCGGTGATTCGAGGACGCAGCGCCGTGCTGCTCTGCGCCTGGGAGGATCTAGCCGGTGAGTCGAGTCGTCCCCGTCTATAATTTCTGCAGCCTTTAAGTTTAGCTGAGCGATCGTGTCACGCAACTGTCCGTCTGCATGCTTGCATTTCTTCCAGCGCAACCTCCCCTGTATCCTTATCTAAACTATTATCTGAACTTTTGGGTGGAACTCCAATTGCCTGTAGCTTAGTCGGTTTGCTTCATACTGTATAAGTTTCTATGGGCTAAGCTAGCCTCCTCGGTGGCTGTAGTCTGTAGTTTAGCTTGGTGAATTGTGCTGCGCAAGAAATGAGATCCAAATTGGGAAATTGTATTTCTGGGAGGAGTTTAGCTTTAGTCAACTATTTGGTTCTGCAATTTAGATCAACGTTCCACTTTCTTACGATTTGGATTTGAATTTGCAGTAGCCTGTAGTACACTGTTGTCGGATGTAAACATTAATGGTAGATGGATATATTTGTTTTCCCCTGTGAGGATTGACATATTGCAAGTGCTCGTTAGGTTGGTGCTTGGTACAGATGGACTTGATTTTTTTTATTGTTAATGTACTCACGATCGGTTCCAATTTAAGCTTATCCTAAAACATCTCTTTCACATAACTATATATTTAGTATTATCAGCTAGTTAGCGGTTTTCTGCTGGTGTCCTGAGATAGTTGGTGAATGATGAATTAGAACAGCAGTGCGGTGGCATTCTCCAAGCAGAAATGCTAACATTTGTGTGTGTGTGCGTATGGTTTTTTTTTTGTGGGGGGGGGGGGGGGGGGGGGGGGTGGCGGGTACATCCAATTTACACCAACTGTCTGTACACCACTAATTAGCTTTTGTCAAAGTCATATGTCTGTATTGTGTTGTGATCTCCAGATATTAGATAAACTTACATGGCTTTTTTCTAGTCAGGATTTTCCATTTTCTTGTATGTTGAATGAACTTACTACCAGAAAAACATCGTTGTCCTCCAGAGATCACCCTGGCCTCCAGTCCACCCAGGTCTTAATATATTTGGGCAGAAAATTATGTAATACGATTTTGTTCTACAGGAGAGAGTTATTACCTGTTACAATGGCCTCCAGAGATCACACTGGCTTGACCCGACAACTTCTGGATTTTCAACATGATACAATGGATGAGGTAGGTGCAGAACACGATCCATTCACAGATTTGAAAGCGAGGTTCATGGACTTCAAACACAGAAACTATGTGTAAGTGGATCATGACATGAAGTACAAAACATATCATTCACCTTAATATTTCACAGTTTTTTTTTTATTTATTGACATTGCTGTCTGGAACTATGGACAGGGAAAAATTTTCAAATTACCAAAGTCTTGCTGAGCAGCAAACACCAAAGGTAAATCATAATGACTTTAATAGCAAATCATTTTAATATTGGCATTATGAGGCTTATGGGATTATTTTTGGTTTTCTGTTCTTGTGTGCAGTTCATGGTGGTTGCCTGTGCTGACTCCAGGGTCTGCCCTACCGCAGTTTTGGGGTTTCAGCCTGGGGAAGCATTTACAGTTCGTAATGTGGCAAATTTGGTACCACCATATGAGGTATTATAAATTTGTTTGCGCATCTTTACATTGTGATTGAATGCTTAAAGCAATGCAATTGCTTTGTGGAAGTACTGACAGTAAACAAAATGTTGCAATACCAGCATGGGGGGTCAGAAACTAGTGCAGCACTAGAGTTTGCTGTCAATACACTCCTGGTATGAGTTTATTGTGTATTTCATTAATGATTTGTATGTTTTCTCCTATTTCTCCCTTTTTTTGCTGAAGGAACATAAAAGCATTCTTGAGACTGATGCATTTACCTTCATTTGCTCAGGTAGAAAATGTACTGGTGGTAGGTCACAGTAGGTGTGGGGGCATCCAGGCACTAATGAGCATGAAAGATGATTCGACCTCTGGGTGAATGTTCTTCATTAGATGTTCTTTGGTGTCTGTTTAGACTAGTCTCTGAATTTCTTTTATTTATTTTATTGACACAGAAGCTTCATTAAAAACTGGGTTTCAATTGGGAAGAGCGCAAGGTTAAGCACAAAAGCTGCAGCTGGAAATTTGAGTTTTGACGTGCAGTGCAAACATTGTGAAAAGGTGATTCTTGGGTGATATGTGACCACGAGCCCTTTTTTTTTTACAAAAATATTGCTCAATGTAGTGCACAGGATCAGTCAATTCCATGGCTTTTACTAATTCCGTTTCATATCAAGATCTTGCCTGCTGATCGTGTTCTTCCCTGTTCGTAGGTTGTATCAATACTAGGATTAGATTTGGATGTCTCCTAGTAGTTATACAATTCAAATTTATTTTGGCAAATATGTTGGTTTTCTTTTCTTCAAGGTTCATGTAGTCATAGTTGATATTACTAAGCAGTAAGCACAGTGAAGGGCAACCACTCTCGTTGTCTGACATGTATCAATTTGTTCTTTTTTTTTGTTTAGGAATCAATAAATAGCTCTCTGTTGAACTTGTTAACCTACCCATGGATAGAGAAGAGGGTGAATGAAGGTACTTTGAATCTTCATGGAGGCTACTACAACTTTGTTGATTGCACATTTGAGAAATGGACATTATTGTACCGCGAAGGGTTGGAAGGTGGAAGCAAGTATGCTATAAGGAATAGGTCCACCTGGTCATGACCAATGAAGGCCTTATTTACTTGGGTAAATTTCACTCTGTCCCCTGCAGTTCAGCATGGTTTTGCTTTGCCACTACGTTGTTCATTTCCATTGCACCTTGCTCCATTGTGGTATTGATGTTCTGCAGAAGCGAGCCCCTGTACCAAATGACTGTTGCAAGGCTGTTGCCATCGTCCATTGCCATGCATGGCACTATGCCACTAGCATGTCAGCTTGAACTGTGTGTTGTAGTATTGCATACACATGGGCAGGCGCATTGGCATTGTAGCAGTTATTATTTGATACAGGTACTCTCCACTGTAGAAGAGTACAAAACCACAATGGAGTGAGGTGCAACGCAATGGACAATATGGTAGCAAAGTGAAAGTCTGTGGAACTGCCGGGGGCAAAGTGAATTTTTTCCAACTATTTGTGTGTTGTTTTCCGGTTGAAACCATTGAGAAAATTACGAATAAGCTGCAGGATCAGTCATATATAGTCCATGTAATAGTCGCCACATTTGGCATTACCTTGTTGTTGTACCATTTGTTGTATCATTATAATATAACTGTGAGATACAAATACTATACGGCCTCGTCAAATTTGCTTGATGACAGTGTTGTTCTTTCGGAAGAGTCGGGAATGGAAATTCTGTGATATTCTACATGTTCCAATTCCAACTAAAAGGTACACATGCCACACATACAGTCCTTCCCTTTCCTTGTGTCTCCCATGCAACAGTCACTCGCTTTTACAGTGCCACTGCCCTACTAAACCCTGGCGAGGTGCGCCGAGAAGCGCTGCCTCTTGTAGCACTCGGCGCCGAGCATCTCCTCCCGGCTGAGCAGCACGGCACGGAGCGCCGCCTGCAGCGCTGGGCGTGATGACGTGGACGTGCCCTCGCCGTCGTGGTGGCTGCCAACGTCCAGCTCCAGGACGCTCCGCGTCCTCCCGCCGACGGTAGCGATCTCTGCGCGCACGGCCCTCGCGCTGACGGACCGCACGGCGCGCGCCAGCTCGGACATGAGCCCCGGGCGGTCGGCGCAGCACACCCACGCCCTGACGCGCCTGGTGTTGGCGGCGGCGGCGGCCCTCTCGCCGTGGCAGAAGCAGTGCTGGCCCTCCTCGACGCCGACCTCGTCGCCTTCCCCCGGGACGGCCACGGCCGCGCCCGCCGCCGCAGCGTCCGCCTCGCCCCGCAGCTCCCGCACGTGCCGCACTACCTCCCCGAGCAGCGCCGCCTTGTCCATCTGCATACGTATATGAATTCTGTGGACACGTACGTAACCGTGTTCGCTACATGCGGCGCATGCGTTGGATGAACTGCATGCCATGGTCGGCTCTGAAGAGTGAAGAGCAAGGACGACGTCGGTCGGTCTTACCCGTGACGCCGCAGGGACGAGGGTGCGGAGCGTGGCGAGGTGGGCGTTGATGCGCTGCCGCCGCTTCCGCTCCGCCTCGCTGTGGCTTCTACTCGTCCCGCTCCGCGTCGTCGTCGTCGTCGCTGCCGGCGGCGAGCACTCCCCGTCCATGGCCACCTCCGCTGCCTCGTCACTCCCGACAACAGGCACCATCGGGCTGGTTTGTTTGTTCTTTCTTTTCAAAGGAAAAGCGGCGGGAAGCCGATGGCTCGAGTAGTACGTGCGAACACACACGTCAGGTGCCGGACTGCCGATGTATGGATGAATCGATTCGATGGAGCTGTTAAATAAGGGAAGGGCCGGGCAGAGGCCCGCCGCGGATTGCTGCCGACACGGCTTGGCTCCGACTGCGGCGCCGGCACACGGCAGCGGCAGCGGGCTGTGTTGGCGCATCGGTCTGCGGCGCGGTCGGGTCTGGAGGAGAAAAGTTGCATGCGGTCTCCGTCGGTCGTTTGACGACTTTTTCTCGCTGGAGTGGACGTGGACGAAAGGCGATCGGCCGGCAGCGGCGACTGCAGCCGGCTTCACGTCTGTCGCCGACGAGGCGAGTAAACGGCTAGTACTACTAAACTCCCGTCCCGTGTGTGGGGGGTGATCAACCAACCATAGCATACCAGCCCGAGTTCCGCCGTGATCGCTGCTTCGTCTCACTCACGGGCCTCTGAATCTGAATCGTGGTCTGCCGGTAGTGAAAAAAAGCGTCGGCCGAAACAGCACTGCGCCGCGACAGTTGCTCCTTTTTGTGTTTAACTGTTCGCGTTAAACCATCTGATACGAGTGTCGGTTCTCTCGCCTGGATCGGCTATCGGAGCATACCAGTGTACTTACCCGCTGCACCATCTATCTGTGTGATTTGCCGTCTGTCCATCCATTTTTCTGTTACCATTTGCCACCGGCCGCATCAAGAACTTCATTTGTTTGACTGTCCAATAATCCCATACTATGCATTATGCATACACTGTTGTTTCTGGCCTGGCTTGCGTGCGCTCTGAAGGCGAAGTACTAAAACGGGCCCCGTCCAAGAGCACTGCTTGGCGTACGTAAATCCCCAACCGGGCAACCCAACAGTGGTCAAAACTCCTCGAGCTTTATTTTGCCGTTGCTTCCCAAGATCCGGTAAAATGTCGAGGCCCAGCTTTTTCACCCCGGCCGGCAAAACGATGAACAAAAGCGGTGTGGTGGTGGACGACAGGAGATGACCACTCGCTTTCACCGTGTCCTCCTCCATGGCCCCCGACGCACTGTACCAAGAAGCGCCCCCGCTTTAGGTTTACAGAAAGAGCAGCGAGCGGCCGGTGAAAAGTTGCTAGTACGTACACCACGCCGTCGGTCGCCGGTGTGCAACCACATCATCATGATGTGTACAGTGTGGCCTGCCTCACGTACGTCTCCGGCGGTATTGCCGGGGTCCGGGGGGCCTTGCCGCTTGGGGGCATCGTCGGGCGGCATCACGCGCGCATCTCGAGACTGACCCGGCCGGCCGGGCAACACCAGCAGCAGGAAGCTGACATCGTGCACGTACGTGAGGGGGACACGGACGCCTGGCCTTCAATCCCTTTTGCCCCGTCTCCGGCTGGCACCACGCGGTGTAGCCAACAGCAACAGGGCGTGTGTGCAGCTCTGCAATCCTGCTGCCGGCGTCAATGGCGTGCAGTGCAGGGGTCCTCTGCGGAGGAGGCATCGCGTCATTGCTTGCCGACAGGCCGGGGCGGTCGCGAAGAGTACGGTATAGTACGTACGTCGTCGTTCGTTGCAGGCATCGATCGCGTCCGTCGGTCGTCGGAGACGATCAGCGAGTCGTCGTCCCACGTCCTTGGGGGTCCGGCCGATTGATCCTCGGACATGCATGAACCGCTGCTGGTGGTGGGAGGTTTTGAGTACTACTAGGCCTCAAAAGAATGCAATGCCGGGACAGCCTTTTTTATACGAATTTAGTTAAAATTCAAAGACTCTAAAAAACGAGAATTGTATTGTTTTGGTTGACAAAGGGAATATCTCGCTGCACGGGCACGGCAGCGGTTCTACAATTGGCGGTTCTACAAACTCACCTGGAAAGCAAGTTACCGTGAGTCCGTGACGGTTTATTGAGGACATGAAAGACCACCAGTTAACAGCTTGTTCGCTTGACCGGTTTTTGGCTGATAAGCCAGCTGATACTTTTTATTGTTTTTCTGTAAGAGGAAAATACCGTTTTGGTGGTTGATAAGTCGATTTATAAGCAAAGCGAACGGGGCATAAGCTCGTGGATTTGGAGGATCCTCAATCCCTCCTGTAAAAGCAGAGCTTAAAACAGCCAATGCCCCCCCCCCCCAACAAATCTATAGGATCATAAACCTATAGTAACTTCGCGAGCTGCTATTTCTCAGATGTTGTGATTTTAAAGTTTTTTTTTTCAGACGCTGAATAGTAGCCATTAGATCTTAAATCCAACCATCCAGAAAACCAGCACTATACATCTACTTTCTCTTCCTCTCGATCTTTCTCTCAATCCTTGATTTCAGGCATCTGTGCTATAGGAAATGTGAGTGAGTTTTCTTACATGGCCCTTTAGAAAAAAGATTGGTCATCCTGAAACCCTAGAAAATTCCTATAGAATGGTTCAATCCATAGAAATTTTGGAGAAAATCTAACATGAGGCCCAACTTCAAGAGGCCCTAAGCTCTTTCATATCTAATACTACCTCACATGTTCCTCAGTCCATTTGCTTTAATTCTGGCGACCATCCATACACCCCCCTTTTGAAGAATTCATGCAATATAATTTGACATCCACTAGTAGTGCGACCGATTCTATGGTTCGCCTTATTATTCCTTAAATAAGCAGAAATATCATGAATCGCAATGAAACACGGAAGAGATCAGCACTGTTGACAACACACTTGTTACAGTAGAGTCAGTGAATTCAAGCAGGCATAAAACTGCGATGACACTGTTTCTACACCGCTTCAATACAAGCACTACAGCCACTATCGAAGGGGTAACACAAGCAGTATAGCATCTGAGTAGCTATGGGCAGACGTTCATCAGCTAGAACTTACCCTCGCTCATTGTTCTTCATCTTCCAGAGCACAGGGGCACTTGTAGATCTGTAACTCCGTTCCCCACTAACTAGCCATCGACTGACAATTAGATACAGCACCTGCTATATGTTTTGTGCATGCAGGTGCAGTATTTCCTTCATATTGTTTGGACCAAAAGTTGGGGTGACATTTCTTATCTTGTACCAACAAAAAACCAGTAATCGACATCATATTACTTCACTCAAAGTAATTGCAGGCAGATCATGTCACTGCAATCTGAATACTACACAGGCCTCCAGCCTCCACATATCATGTCACTCACATATCTCTAAATAAGATGTATTCACTAGTTGACCCATCAAAACTCCGAATATAAATGAAAGTGACTCTTATATTCAAACAAAATGGAAAGGCCAGCCTTGCACAAACAATTTAACAGAGAAAACTAAATATTAGAGAAGAAAACATGAATGATCTGCAGATATACTTGATTCAGAACAGCCTATCAATCAACAAAGCAAAAAGAAAGAAAAAAGGTTCAATGGAGAAGATACAATCATGAAAAGAACGTCCACATTTAATCTTTTATAACAGTTCACTAGGATTTTCTTCAACAAGTAAACTAATAAACAGGAGCAGAACATGTATCACAGTGAGTGAAACTAATAACTGCTAAAACCTAATAGATTTTGATCAAACGACAGCCAAAGTGCAAAATTCTGGTACTGAAAAGTGTCATAAGCAGAACTTGCATTACAAAATAGAGCTTTAAATCATTCCATTTATTGCAGCATTCCTACACAGAGCAGATCTTACAGTAGCACCAAACTCAAATGTACAATAAACAGTATCTAGACACCTTATCATTTTAGATCAATACAACTGTCTTCAGGGCAGCAGTGAAATTAGACAAATATGCAAATACAATAGCTACAGCTAAAGCATAATGGCAAGTAAGGCAATGGGGACAAACCAGAGATTAACATTATATGAAAAGAAAGAATTCTTCCATTGAAAAAGAAGTCTTTCAACAATAAAATTGCTTCCTCCACATTAGGGATCCTGGAAACAGCAAGTGAGAATTCAATCTGCAGACAAGTGCTTCAGTTGACTACAATGGCAGTGTGATCGAATTCATATCTCAGTTAATCCATCTGATCTATGATGATAGCCATCATGTTCATCATTAGCATTCATAAATTCTTCTTGTTCTTGCTACCCTTGGGGCGACCACGCTTCTTTGCGCCCACCTTCACTCGCATTGGCTTCGCAGGCGGTGTCACGGCCGGCACCTCTACCGGAACCTCGACTGGTACCTCTACTACTGGGGCATTAACTGGTGGCACCCCATTCTGAGCATTACCTTTCACACCACCTGTGCTTCCAAGCCATGGCGCATTTAGCTGATCTAGTCCCGACGACTGTGCATTGACCATTCTTTCAAAGCCAGGACACCCAGGGAACCCAACGGGGAAGAACCCCCAAGTGCAGTAATACATGTCGGTTCCCGGCACAATAGGTGGTGGCTCAGCCATTGCCTTGGCCACAAATGGCTGGCGGCAGCTAGGGCACATCAACTTGCACGTCTCATATTGACAGTCGAACTGGTGAATGTGGCAGCAGGCCGAGCACACTGTCCAGAACGTTGATGAAGGTGCCGCATCAGACTTCACTGCTGGGGTAGTCGCAGCCACCGGCGTTTGGGGAGTAGTCGGCTGCAGCGTACTTGACCTTGTTTGGGGAATAACAGGTGGTGGTGGAGTAGGCCGTGGAGCGGGAGCAGCCGGCGGCGGTGTTGACCGTGTTTGATGAGCAACCGGTGGTGGTGGAGTAGACTGTGGAGCAGAAGCAGCCGGCGGCGGTGTTGACCGTGTTTGGGGGGCAACCGGCCGCTGAGTTTGCCGAGCAGGGGAAGAAACCTGCGGTGATGTTGCCCGCGGAGGGGGAGAAACCAGCGGCGGAGTCGACCGCGGGGAGGAAGCGGCAGGCAGCGGAGTTTGGCGTGGAGAGGGAGCAGCCACCGGCGGAGTTAGCCGTGCAGGCAGAGGTGGCTGCGAGTGCGGCTGCGGTAGATTTGGAGGAGAGTGGTACGCGCGGGCTGCGGCGGCGGCATCGAGGTCTGCGTCGAGTGCGGATTTATGAACGGGATCAGAGAGGAAAGCCCAGGCATCAGCGACGAGGCGAGCAGCTTCGGCGAGGGCGACCGTGCAGGGGCGGTCGGGGTGGGAGCGATTGAGAAGGAAAGAGAGGCGGCGGTACTGTGAGTGGATAGCATCCGGTCGGCGTGATACGGGGTTTGCGGGATCCAGACCAAGGACGCCGTAGGGATCAGGCTGACCGTTGGGGAGGCGGCGCCGCTGGGCTGCCAGGAGGGAGGAGGCGGCGGCGTGGAGGTCCTCGGCGCCCGGGGTGTGGGGATCGGCGGCCAGGGCCTGCGAGGCGAACTGCTTGCACCCTTCAAGGTCGCGCGCCACCAGGAGCTTCTCAGCCACACTCAACCACTGCTCCCCTTCCGCCGGGAGGCGCCGGCGCCGGCGGCGGACGGATCCATTGGGTGGGTGGAGGAGGGAGGATTGGGGTTTCTGGGGTATACTCGTAGATCGGTGGAAACAGCTGTGAGTAGACGTAGCAATGTTCCGAATTTTACATCCACTGACCTCGGGTAATTCAAGACACGTTTAAAAACTAGCAAATCTGTTTGTGTCATTTGAGTTTCATTTGCATTAAATACATGCCACACAGGCACTTTAGATGATATGACAGGGTATTTAAAAAAAGAGAAGAAATAAGTGTCATCGGATGATATACTCTTGACAAGAATACCAACTCTCTATGAGTCATGAAATTAAATGCATATAAAACTATAGAATGAAACTCTAAATGAAACTCTCTATTGAGAGTGGATGTTTCATCTAAGTTTCATTTTATTTTATATGACATGGTAGTCTTGGAAACAACGTCATGAAACTCTCCATTGAGATTGGCCTAAGAGCAAGTATGGTTGCAAGTCGGTTAAATGGTGACATGGAGAAGAGAAGAGAAGATAGAAGAGTAAAGTGTGTTGTAAGTTTACAGCCAGCTCAGGCACAAGAACCAAAAAAGTTTGTGAGAGTGACAGGTGGACCTAATATTAATGCTAAAGACTTAACTATTACATGGGTGGGCTGAGAGCAGGCTGCAAAAAAATCTTACAACCAACAGTTGGTTGTATTATTAGCCTTGCTCTAAAGGCACCGCTCATAATTGTTATTTATTGTTACACGTCATCAACTTCGAATTTATTCGGTATAATTATAAAATATTTTTTCTATTTAACACCATAGCTATTAAAATATTTATTTCGAACAAATAAATATAAGTGATAAACCCCATTGTCCATGCTTGTCTTCCTCTCCTCACAACTCCACTCCTCTCTTTCCGGTGTGTGCTGCTATCGCCATAGCCCCCAGTGCGTTCCACCACTCCCGCCCCACCCTCGCTCGGCACTCTGCACTGCCCTCGTCCTCGCCCGCCACTCTGTCGCCCCTCGCCCCAACTCCCCGCTACGCGTTGCAGCTCTCCATCTCAGTCTCACTCCTTGTTCCCTTTTCTCGTTCGCCCCTTCTGTGCCACCACCCCGTTTTCCCCCTTTGCCACAGTGGAGAGTGATGCAGGAATTGATAGCGATGCTGAGAACTTCTCTGACTCTGTATTCTCACATGGTGTCGCTGTCATTGCTTTGACATTTTTCTAGTGGGGGGAGAATGAACAGAGGTGCCTCTGACTCTGCATCCTTGTTTGTGCCATTATCATGTGCTTTCGCTTCCCTTGCATGCTGGCTGACTTCAGCCCGACTAAGAATCTACTACTTGCAATCGTGACGGCCATCAAGAGGTGGGTGGTGGTGATGTGTGAGATCAAGCCTAGCCAAAGTTACGTGTGGGTTGTGTCATGGTGACTTTGTGATTCCTCGTCGATCTTGAATATAGTAAGGCTGAAAAAAATAAGACGTGCCACCCAAGACAACCCCACAGGTCAACCTTGACTTTTAGTGGTTGCTTCGGCTTCAACTCTAGCGCAACTACAAGAGGTAGTGAAGACAACTCCTTTTGCTCCTAGTCGATACCAACTGATGCAACCTCAAGTGGAGAGCATAACATAAACGAGACCAGGGGAAAAATGTTCAGCGAAGACATAATTGTAACACCCTAAAATTTGAATTAGCAAATTAGGTTTGAATTTAAATTAAATTTGATTTAATTCAAGCATTTTTGTGATCATAGAATTAAATAAAACTAAAACAAATCTCATGTTAGGGTCCAACATGTTTGTGCATATCATGCCTCTGTATTTTCTCTGTGTTGTTTGGTTTTCAAAATCTCCAAAAAGGAATTTCAAAATCAGTTTAGAAATCAATTTGAAAAGCAAAAAGAAAAGAATTTGGAAAATCCTTTTTCCTTCTCTCTCTGTTTTCGGCCCAGAAGGTCTGCCTCCTCTCTCCCCCTCATCTATCCCGCATGGGCCGGCCTCCTCACCGTGGCCCAGCTCCTCTCGGCCGCAGGCCCGCGCAGCGCATCGCAGCGCCCCCTCTTCTTCCACTGACATCGCGGCCCCGCATGTCAGCCGCTTCTTCTTCTTCTTCCTCCCCGAGTCCGCCCCAGACTCTGCCTCCCGCCGCGCCGCGCCTCTGCAACCGCCGCGTCCGCACCGCGCTGGAGCCCGCGCCCTCTCCTCCCTCCTCCCTCTCGTTGACAGCACGGGCCCGCCCGTCAGCCTCCTCCCTTTCTCCTTCCTTGAGTCCGAGCCGGACACGCCGCGCACCGCCGAGTCCGCAACCGACGAGCGATGTCCGCGCGCCGTAACCGCGTGGGACTCTCCCTCGGCTCCTTTAAATAGCAACCGCACCGTGTCGTCTCTCCCCGTCCTCGCATCGCCTCGCAAGCCACAGCAGCAGCGCCACGCAGCCGAGCAGAGCTCCGCCACCGCCGTTCCGCGCAACTCTGGCCGCCGTAAGTTTCCCCGAGCCGCGCATCATCTTCGCGTGACCGCGGAACGTCTTCCCTTCCCGTTTTCCCTCTCTTTTACGCTCTGGTTGACCCCGCCGTCATGCCGCAGGGATCCCGAGCCGCTGCTCTACACCGCCGGCCGTCTTCGTCCACCCTCGAGCCTTGACATCGCCTCTGGTGAGTCTGCCTTGGTCTTCTCTTGCTCCTCGACCTTTTTCCCGACCGGATTGAGCACCCGAGCCCCTAATCCCCTCACTCCGGCGAGCCCCGGCCATGGCGCCGCCGTGTGGTGCCGTGCCGGCTCTGTCCTGGCCGGCAGAGCACCGCTCTCATCTCCCCCTTCTAATCTGGGTCGTCCAGATTAGATCGGATGAACCTAATCCACCGATACCCCTTCGTCTGGCAATCTTGCTAAAGAGCCCCTCGGGTTCTCTGACTCTCAACCCGCTGTCCAAAGCGGTTTTCACATTTATGTTTTCCCCTCTGGAAAGCGTATTCTCTTTTTAGATCTGTTTAATTCGGTTTTAAAAGAAAATCTCTATTTACAGATTTGCCATCCGATTTCAAAACCCTATAACTTCTTTGTTTTTAATCCAAATCGATCCGTTCAAGTTGCGTTAGATCCGTAGTTTTATGCTCTATCCAGTAGTATAGTTTATATCTATGATAATCACTTCTGAAAATAAAAGTAAATTAATTCTTTTAATGCTTTAATCTTGCCCTTTTCAAAATCTTGTTTAATCTATAGTTTATTCGTTTTAGATCCGTTTTGTCCCGTTCGAGTTGTGTTGGTTTCGTAACAATAAGATCTATCTGTTAGTAACAATATTAAATATGTTTTATTCTCTAAAATAAAATGATAATTGATTAATCTATATAATCAATGGTTTTTCAATTAAAATCAATTAGGGTTTTCCACCTCGGCTTTTCATAAAACAAAACATATTTAGTTTAATCTTGTTTTTACGAAGCAAATGTAATGTGACTTAATTTAATTTGGGTATTTCTCTGAAGTATCCAATATATGCTTTTCATATAAATAAAATAAATGAAGTCTAATTCTCTTATAAAAGCTAATCTTTGGTAGACGTTTCTTTTCGTTATAGATCCGATTAGCGTGATTCTCGCGTCTGTGTGATCGTAGCAAGACGTAGACTTGTTTTAAATCCTTTTTCATGGATTGGTGTATTGTTCTAAAGTAGATATATTGTATGCTTTGTATGAATGTCAGATGCTTGTGTGGTGTTTATGATTTTGTCCAATCGGTGAGAATTATGTGGAAATCAAGAAGAAGTCATCAGAAGATCGAGAATCAAGTGAAGAAAGGATCTAAGAGTTTAAGGCAAGTTTAACATGGGATCCTCCTTGTTACCTATTCACCCTAATTCATCTAGTCATGATTGCATGTGTCTAATTTGATTCCTATTTAGATCTATACCATAGCTTTGTTATCCTTTTACCTTGTCACCATGGGTTTCTATGCATATGGGTAGCTTTGCTATGCTCTACATGATGAATATTGAATCGAATCTTGACTAATGATATATGCAACTATGAGATAAAATTGGCTTTTATAGCAACATGGAATAGGACCCCACTATAGGGCAAAAGCTGGGACTTAAATGCAACCACGAGTGCTATATGGCTCTGGCTTTAGTCAAGTATGAAGATTCGTACTAGCATGTTGGTAGTTCGTGAAAGGCACCATTGCCGAGCTGGTTGTAGGGCATGTCCTAGGGTGGTTACCGCTTTGGGAGGGTACCATCGAGTAGGGGCTTTACATACCCCTTGCCCTTGGGTCCGTAGGGTCTGTCAACATGTTGGGAAGACTTTTGAAAGACTTCATAGTGTACCCTACCCGCTCACCTTGGCAGTGTTTTGGGATTGGCCGTCCCGGGCATATGGGTTACACGGCTTGTGGGTAAAGTGCGTAACCTCTGCAGAGTGTAAATCTATCATGATAGTCGTGCTCACGGTCACGAGCGACCTGGAAAACTCACAGTGTTAGATACTCATGTTGTTGAACAACTTATGATGGTAAGTCTGGAGATACGATATATGAGATTGTTTCATTAATGATCATGTGGTTACCAACTGGGTTAAGCATAACTAAAGCTAAGTGTTGGTAAAACTTGACCAAGTTAAAAGCAACCGCAGTAAGACAGTGTCAGCCTTTTGAGCTTCATAACCCTGTGTTGTTCTTGCTGAGTACTTTAAGTGCTCACCCTTGCCTTATCAACCATATCAGATTGCAAAGAGCAACAGTTAAAGGAGTTAGGCTTGTGATCAACCAGTCAGTTGTCCCTGTGAAGTTGGAGCCTTCGCCTGAAGTTCGGAGTCGTCTTTCCGTTGTTCGCTGTGTTGAGGTTATCCTTTGACCTTATATGTTATGTATTTAAGTATTGTCTTTTGATACTTCCTTAATTTGTGGCTATATGTGAGATTTGACTTCCTGGGCTCACATATGGTGTAAATCTGGTTTTGTTCTTAAAACCGGGTGTGACAATAATTCACGGCATGTGTAGCCCGATGGCATGGTGGCGGCTAGGAAAGTAGCCTGACAAGTAGACATAACCAAACATGATGATCCGTACCTTTGTAGAAAGGACACCTAGGGGAACCAAAAGTTGGCCTCTCGTGATCTTCCGTGAGGTAGTTGAAACATTTGCTAACGAGTTCAATGGGATATGACGGGACGAGTGACCCCACTCACATCAACGCCAATAGTGTATGCTCTCCACCATGTGTAAGTTGTCATTATCCACTGCAGAGGAGATCCCAGAGAGCACGACCAGGGAAGTCAAGCAACCAAGGGGACAGACCAAAACATAGAATTCTAACCACTAACCAAGCTTGGATTTCAGACATTTCGGGAGCTCTTATAGTTGGTGTGATTGTAGAATACATTCAATTATAGGATCTATTGATAGATTTTTTAATTGTAGCCAAAGGTTGAGGATAGACATTTATGGTGGCTCTCTTCCAATGGAGAATACTCGACTAGGTTGGTACAAGAAGGATTGTTTTTTAGTTCTACTCTTTTTGGACCATGGGACTGAATCTAGAAATCATGGGAACCACCCAAATGTCACTTCTTTGTGTGGCCGGTCATGCACAACTAGACGGCTGACCACCTGGCACATCATGGGGTTCCTCATCTAGAGTATTGTCCTCTTTGTGACAAAAAAGAGGAGACTATCAACCATCTCTTTGTCCATTGTGTGTTTGCAACAATCTATTTAGATAGGTTGGTCTTCGAATCCTATCCCCCTAGCCTATATAGTTGTCCTTACGTACTTGGTGGGAGAAAGCTAGCAGTAGCACCGTTGATGGGTTGATGAGGTAAGGAGTTAATTCACTAATAGTACTCGTAGTTTAGATTATATGAAACCATCACAATGGGTGTGTTTTCATGGAGCATCTTCAAACATAGCCGGTGCTCTAGTCATAGCCGACGAGGAACATCTCTTATGGTCTATGGTAGGGGCTCAAGGGCTATCATTCTTAACTGCCCTCCTCCTTGATAGTTAGAGTGTCTTGCTTAGTAGTGGTCGCCTTGTGTGGTTTAGTCGCTAACACGAATGTAATCCTTGAAACTGTTGGGGCATGAGTGTGTGTGGTGTTTATGGTATTGTTTGTGTGTTGTTTGTGGTGGGGCATGAATGTAATCCTTTTTTCTCTTCATATTGTAATGAAGCGCAACTCTTTAATTTGCGTTTTCAAGAAAAGGGATGAACCAGAGCTAGGCCAAAGTCACCATCACCCATAATACGACTAGCATCGCACATGAAACCTGTGGATATCACCAAATGATAATGACATCTAACTAAGGTGTGACACCCACATGCTTCCCCTTTTAGTCCACAAGCACCCAAGATTCATGGGAGAACTCATTGGATGAGGCTTTAGAGTCGCTAATCTCCACGCACGAAGATAGTGGCGAGCAAGCAAAGCGAGGGAAGTAGGAGGTTGGGCGCTAACGGTGTTGGAGTGGTGACCGACGAGATTTGGTGGCCATCGCGGCCAAAGTTGTCGACGATGTTAGGCTAGCCTTTGGGCTCTAGGGTGGGCGTCGACACAAAGGGAGATTCAATGTTCAGAAATAACTCAACTTGGTTTTTAATACTCGAATGCTTAGGTAATTGTTTCAGCTACATCTTGTTTTGGATAGCTAGAGCACAATGTGTTGGCACTTCGGAAGAGCACATGAACGTTGTTGGATTGTCGGTGGTGCTAGGTGCTAGCCAAATATGCCACATAGTCAGTGATGATGCAATGTGATTTACACCATCTTTTATGGGGGCTTAACTAACATTTGTGAAGATTTTACACTATAGATGTATTATTTTTTAGTTAGTTACTAATTTGGTGACTTTATCTTCTCATTGCTTCATAAGATTGCACTTTCAATTGAAAATATGGCATGAAAAGGAAGAACATGCCATATACTCAGTGTCGGTGTTATGACCCGGGGGTCAAGACCACCAACGAGTAAATTTGTATATCGCGTGCTCCCTCTCTCAGACGTGATGCAAGATGGACACAAGGTTTATCCTGGCTCGGGCAAAGAAGTCCCTATGTCCAGCGGGGGGAGGATGACTTGTATTATCTTGCACCCAAAGCGTGCTCGTACAGGGGGGGTACAAGCTGTGTTACACGGAGTAGGCCACCCGAGGGGTCGATCGAGTGGCGGGGTGTGTGGAGTGTGGAGTGTCAGAGTCTGAACTAGGGTCCCTGAGAACGAAAGTCCAATCGAAGTACCAGAAGAAGTAGGAGCCGATCCCCCATACTCTACCTCGGCGTCCCCTTTTATAGACCAAGGGGAGGTCCGAGGGTACAGGACCCTAACTGTAGCAGTATGGGCGGCGTATCCGCGGCACAGTGTTGGCGGAGAGACGTTGAGCACTGTGGCGGCATGGCCTTCCCGTCCTTCAGGCGTCCCCGGTCGTGGCGGCAGTAGAAGTCGTCGCAGTGCAGTGTCCGCAGGCGGGCACGAGTCCCACGGCCGAAGCGGGACGGGGCGGATGGGACGGCTGCCGTACCGGAGTTGTTGAAGAGAGGGGGGTCGAGCCCTGTGTGGCTCTGTCGCGTTCCCGAAGTCGTCGTCGAGGGTCGCACTTTTTTCACTTTCCGAGGGGTACTGTTGGAGTCCGTACTCGCGTAGTGGCGACAGTGGCGGCACAGTTGACAGGAATCGGGGACCTGACGGGGAGTTGGCGGATTTGACAGCGGATGCGGGCGCCCATGTCTTTAGGTGGGTTTACTTTAACCCATGCCGGGAGCAGTTGGGTTAATCGAGCCCCTCGTCCGAGGGTCGTCCGCTCGACCCCTGGCCGAGGTAGAGGTCGAGGCGTCGACGGGGTCGGAAGGGTCGAGGTAGAGGTTGGGGGGTCGATCGTTTGACCCCTCATCCGTTCTTCGTTTGTCGAGGTGGAGCCGGGGGGGTCGTTCGCTCGCCCCCTCGTCCGTCGTCGAGGTGGAGCCGGGCGTCGTTTGCTCGACCCCTCGTCCGTCGTCGAGGTGGAGCCGGG
This sequence comes from Microstegium vimineum, assembly GCA_022036555.1. Classification (NCBI taxonomy): domain Eukaryota; kingdom Viridiplantae; phylum Streptophyta; class Magnoliopsida; order Poales; family Poaceae; genus Microstegium; species Microstegium vimineum. The sequence goes on along the minus strand of CM039119.1, from coordinate 50,910,352 downwards.
GGTCGTTCACTCGCCCCCTCGTCCGTCGTCGAGGTGGAGCTAGGGGCGTTCGCTCGCCCCCTCGTCCGTCATCGAGGTGGAGCCGGGGGTCGTTCGCTAGCCCCCTCGTCCGTCGTCGAGGTGGAGCCGGCCCGTGGCTTGTTGCCACAGTTGGTGTAGAGGGGGCCCTCGATTGATGGGCCGCGTCTTACCGAGTAGTGGGCTGGTCCTTGCCTTAAAAATGGTTGCTATGTTTAGCGTTAATTTATCGAAGGGTTTAGGGTACCCCTTACCTTCGTACCCGACAGTAGCCCCCGAGGCCCCAGAGGAGTGATTTAGAACTCCTCTGGGGGCTATGATACGCGTTTCTCGGAGGGAGTAAGGATTGCCTGGAGGTTTTGTCCTTGGCCTGCAGGGCTAGTGAGAAATCCGATTCTCCGCGGGGTGCGCGCGAGCGCACCCCGCGGGGGTAGCCCCCGAGGCCCCAGAGGAGTGATTTAGAACTCCTCTGGGGGCTAAAATACGTTGTATAGAGGGGTCTTTTAAGGATACATGGAGACGTGCACCCTATCGACGGGTCGGTTCCATTCCTTTCCCTGAAAAGAGAAGTGTTCGAGGGCGGCTGTCGAACCCTACCGAGGGCCAGCCTTCGCTCCCTCGAGCACCACTGGAGTCAGAGCGCCCCGCCCGAGAGGTCGACTCTGTCTGCCAGGTTACGAGTTTTTCGACCCTCTTTCGTCGAGGGGTGCCGTGCGTAGTCGGGCCCTTGAGCCCTCGAATGGCTAGGCCTTCACTACCTCATAGCGTCCTTCCCACGAATCCTTTCGTTCGGATTGTGGGGTGAAGAGCATCGCGCTATCCTCGTTAGGACGAGCCCGAAGTCCTCGGTGAGCTGTTCTCGGGCATGAGTTCATTAGAAATGGTGCCCTGTGCGGGTAAAAATCCGAGTGAGAACTCGACCCCGTTCGATAGGGGTCGACTAGTGGCCCGGAGGCGTTCTCATTGTTAAGCAAGCCGTACGGCTTGCTAAGCACGACCATGTGGATTACCAAGGTGCCAACCCCATTTGATAGGAGTTGGTGGCTCGATGCCTCCCAGCGTAGGGATCCTTAGGTGTTCCTAGGTATGCCTCGGATATGTCCCAGGGAGCCTCGAGAGTTCATTCTCGAGCTACCGGGACATCCCTGACTCGTGTACTCGAGGGCGGCTGTCGAACTCCGTTCGTGGAGCCAGCCTTCGCTCCCTCAAGATTTGGGGGTGGACCGGAGTCCGTTAACCATGGGTCCTTCCTGACCTCAGGTACTTGAGGGAGGCTGTCGAACCCTATGTAAGGGCCAGCCTTCGCTCCCTCAAGATTTGACGGATGGTTCGTCATTCGACGCTATCCTCAGGAGGAGGAGTCCGACCTTGTGGACCGCCGAGGGGAAAAGCAGGTGGTTGTTGTATTGAACTTGGGGACATACCTGTGCCGGAGCTCTCGAGGGAGGTTGTCGAACCCCCGGACGGGCCAGCCTTTACCCCTTTGAGGCCATGGAATGAACTGCAGTTGACGACCCGAGGCCCCGTCAGGCCTCGGGTACTCGAGGGGGGCTATGAGCCCGTTCGTAGGCCGGCTTTTGTCCCCTCGAGATTTTGGGGGTGGACCGAGGTCCTAACCCGAGGTCATTTCTGGCCTCGGGTACTCGAGGGTAGCTGTCGAACCCTCTTTCGAGGGCTAGCTCTCGCTGCCTCAAGATTCCTTACCCTCGAAGACGACGTTTCCGGCCGCGCGCCTTTTTAGGCGGTGTCCGTTCGGCGCAACAGTGGCGGTTGCAGGGCGGTGTGCGGCGCGGAGCCCGATGATGGGACGGGACGCCTTATCCTGGAGGGAATACGAGGAGGGGAGTACAGGCGAATTAAATGCGGAGATTCCCTTGCCTGTTTGCCGGATTCGTCCGTCGGCCTCCCGCGTATAAGTAGCGAAGGTGAGGGGTCTGGTGCTTTTTCCGCGCACTTGCCTTCCCCGCCTCCTTGCCTTCGTCTTCCTCGCCTTCTTCTTTCCGCCTCTGCCTTAGGCGTCTCGCGAGCCGAAACTTTGAGCGAGAGAGAGAGAGAGAAAGATAGGGAACGTACCATCCGCCCCTAAGTCCGAGCAAACCACTGCCCCTATGGCCACCTTCGCGCTCGTCGGCGCCGATGACTGGCCCGCCTCCTCGGTCCGTCACTCGCATCTGACGGGGTTGGTGGAGAGTGGACTTCTCCGGCCCGTTACCACGGCGGAGAGGCCAGAGTGGATGCTTCCACCGCGGGACCACGTCGAGCCCAACCCGCCGGAGGGGTACGTGGTGTCATTCGAGGTCTTCCACCGGGCGGGAATGGGTGCCCCACCCAGCCGCTTTCTGCGCGCACTCCTCTACCATTATGGCGTGGAGCTCCATCACCTCACCCCCAACGGCGTCAGTCAGGCGGTGATCTTCGCCGCGGTGTGCGAAGGCTACCTGGGGATCGAGCCCCACTGGGAGCTGTGGCTCCACATCTTCAAGGCCAGCATCTTCCACGCCTCGGTCACCGCTGGTACCCGCCGGAGGGTCAGGGCCGGGTGCTGCAGCATCTTCGTCAAGCGGACGAAGTGTTGGCTCCCGGCGAAGCCGTCCTCGAGCCACTCCGGATGGCACTCCGGGTGGTTCTACCTGAGGAACGACGACGATTTTCTCCCGGCGTACACCGGGAGGACATTCGACGCCGAGCCCGACCGCTGGGGATATGGCGTCCCGACGGACAAGCAGAAGCGCCTCGACGGCTTGCTGGACGCGCTCAAGCGTCTGAAGGAGAAGGGGCTTACCGCGGAGATCGTCGCGTCGGCGTTCCACCGACGGCGGGTTGTGCCGCTGATGGCTCGACCCCTCCGCATCGACGAGATGGGTCCGGGGGTCGATCTCTTGGGCTGCCGCTTCGTCGAAGAAGAACTGGCCCCGGACCGGGTGGTCAGCCGCGTCCGCCGTTTCTTTCGCGGGGGGGGGGGGGGGTTGACTCCAAGAACATCGCGAAGATCCCCATGAAGCCGGACGAGGGCTTCTTTGAGCTGGTAAGGTCCTTTCCTCCGGTTAGAGTCCTCGCGCTCGCCCCTTCCGTCTTTTCTGCTCGTGCTCTAACTGTCTCGCATTCCGCAGGGGAATGTGTCCTACCGACCCTCGCCTCCGCCGGTGAAGGAGGGTCGGGCCACGAAGGAGGCGAACCGCCTCCGCGCGGAGAAGCAGAAGGCCGACAAGGACAAGGCCAAGGCGAAGACGTCCAAGAGGGCTCGGGAGAAAGAGCTGAGAGATCAGCGCCGGGCCCAACAGAGGCGGGAGGACCTCGAGGAGGAGTTGTCGCCCTCGGAAGAGGAGGACGAGGAGGAGGAAGAGACAAACTGGAGTGATTTGGAGGAGGAGGAGAAGGCGCCTGAACAGGCGGCCGTTGTAACTGGTGGAGGGGAGGGGTCGACCTCGAGGTCGGCACCTTCCGTTGAAGCTGGGCCACGGGCGGAGCGCCCCGTGGCCTCTCAGGAAGTCCTGCTGCGGCAGACGCGGTCGCAGACGTCGCGGTCCTCGTCGGGGGGTCGACCGAGCGAGCCCCCGACGCCCGCCGCGTCGGGCGCACGGGTGCCGGGCCCGCCGGCGCAGGTGGGGACCGGCAAGGGGACGACGGTGGTGCTGCCGTCGAGGGGTCGATCGAGCGAGCCCCCGAAGCCTGCCGCGTCAAGCGTACGGGCGCCGGGCCCGTCGGCGCAGGTGGGGACCGGCAAGAAGACGACGGTGGCGCCGCCGGCCCCTGCCCGGGAGAAGGTGCCAAGAGCCGCCTCGACCCCTGCCCCCCAGGCGGTGGTGCTCAAGAGCTCGACCAGCCCGACGGTCACCGGGCCGAAGCGCCAGGCTCCGAGGGGGTAAGTCGCTTTCCCGGACGTTGTTTGTATTTTCTTTTTGTCGATAATGACCCGTGCTTACTGTTGCGCATGTGTTTCTTTTTCAGGTCGAAGCGCCCGCAGGGAGCCACGCCCCCCGCCCCTACCAAAAAGCTGAAGGTGGGGGCTGCGGTCCAAGTAGCCACCGAGGTGGGTCCTGCCGCCCCACCCCCTTCGACGGTTGTCCCCAAGGCGGCAGGGACAGCCACGGCCCGGGAGGCGATGGCGCGGGGGAAGGCGCAGGGGACCTCGTCGTTCGCTCAGATGGCGGAGGAGGTGAGCTCGCCGACAGTGGTCATCGAAGCGACGGTCGTGGCGCCCGCGCAGCCGTCAGAAGAAGTCGCATCTGGCACCCCGGGGGGCGCGGAGCTTCTGCCGACAGCGGTCGCGACCGAGGTGGTGGAGGTGGCCAGGCCCCAGGCCCCTGTGAACGAGGGGGAGGGTCCGGCTCACCCAACGCCGGGGCGTTGGCCCGAGGGCCTAGCTGCGCTGGAGGCTCGACTCCAGCTCAAGCGCGAGGGTACGACTGCCGCCGCGCCCGAGGGCCCCTCGACGACGCCGGGGCTCGAGGCGGGAGGTCCGGTCGAGCGCGCCGAGGGAACGCCCGCGCCGACACAGGGCGGGATGTTGATGGAGTCCACCCCGCCCAGATGGATGAGATGGTGGCCGAGTTGGTGGACCCGGCGGAAATGGCCATCATCGCGGCTCCTCGGGCGGAGCCGGAGGTGGCTCAGCCTCCCCTCGAGGTTTGGGGGCCGTTGTCTTGAGGTAAGTCACACTTCGACTCGCTCGAGATGCGGTGGGTTCGCCTTGCTGGGTGTTAACTTTTTGGGGTCCTTCATCGCGCAGGGCCGTCTTACTGGCCGGGGTCTTCTTCTACCGGTGGCGACGGCTTGGCGGGGCCATCGACGTCCTCGCGAGGCGGCCCAGAGGATGGGAGAGGACATGCGGAGGAAGCCTTGCCCCTTTCCGCTTATCGAGGAGGGGGGGACCTGCGCGATGACGTCACGGGGACGGTCGAGCAGAGGATCGCCGCCCGCAGCGTGGCGTGGGGCCAGGAGGTTCTCGAGGTGGCGGACCCTCGAGACCCCGAGCGGGTTTTCCTCACGCTCGACGACCAGACCGAGCTCCGACGGTGGGAGCACGTCGAGGAGTATCGGGCCTGGTTTGAACACTCGGTACATCGCGCTGCGGAGGTCGCCGCCGCGGACATACGCAAGGGAATGGAGGTAGGTTCTGTTCCTCCTTAGATTGTACTTGAATTGTCTGGCTGCCATTTGTTAACGGTCTTCGTCTTTATCCTCGTCAGTCGCTGCGGGTGAGGTCTTACGAGAAGTCCCAGTACATTCTCCGGGTACAGGTACAACTCTCGACCCTCCGCGCCTCGCTGGATAAGGCGAGGGATGAGGTCGCCCGCGCGAAGGCGGAGGCGGCGACTGTCCAGAAGGATGCCGAGTCGAAGATCGCCCACGCGAAGGCCGGCTACGAGGCCATCCAGAAGGAAGCCTGGGAGGCCTTGTCATCGGCGCAAGGGAAGCTCGACGACGCCCTTCAGGTGACCGTCACCGTCGGGCAGGAGCGGGATGCTGCCCTCGAGGCCCAGTGCAAGGCCGAGGAGGAGGCCGCCCGGCTGAGGGAAGAGCTGGCCCGGGCGATGGAAGGCATCCGAGGGCTCCGGGGAGACCTCGACGCCGTCTCCCGCGAGCACGACGCTCTGGCCACCTCGGAGGAAAAGGCTCGGACCCGCGCGACCTCCTTGGGCGTGGTGGCAATGAACCAGAGGAGGGCCCTCGATGACGCAAACAAAACCATCGAGGGTCTCGAGGCCAAGGTCAAGGACCAGTCCTCCGACCTTGACGACGTCCGCCGCCAGCTCGAGGAGACCGAGCAGGCCTACTCCACCTTGGACGTGCAGGCCCAAGGTGAGTGCTTCGGGTGTTGCAGAATTTGTCCTGCCTCGACCCTCTTTCTGTTCTTTTGGGTTTTGACTGTTGCGTGCTTGTTTTGGCAGAGCTTGCGAAGGAGAATGCCCGCGCCCACAAGGACCTGGACAATCTTCAGGGCCTCCTTGGCACTGAGGCGAACCTCAACGCGACGCTTGCGACCGCCATCAACACCTTCTGCAACGACCTCTCGGTCAAGCCGGAGCCGGAGGTCGAGGGGGATGCTTGAGGGGACTCCTTGCTGCGCCGCTTCTACTCCATGACGCGGGGGGTGACGGAGAACATCCGAGCCGCCCTGCATGTGGGCGTGAAGCGGGCCCTCGCGGTCGTCAACTCACTCTACGACGTGGACCTCAACCTCGTTGTCGACGGGTTCGCCACCGACCCGCAGCTGACCGAGGAAGAGAATGACGCGAAGTGCCAGGAGTTGATGGATCACGCAGAGGTGCCTGGAGGCCTGCTGGCGAGACTCTTCGAGCCCGAGGTGATCCCCTCGGTGGACGAGTAGCCCTCGGATGGTGTCGACGGGTAGTCCCGGGCCTGCGAGCCATATCTGGACAAAAAGGTCCATGTAATAGTTAGGCCTTTGTACTGATACAATGCCAAGCCCCCGAGGGCTTTTTGTGTATAATGCATTTTGATCGATATGCACATAGTTAATTTTGTTTTTTCGAGCTTTCCCTGCTTTTCTTTGCCTGAGTCGACGCATGTGAACTAAGCATTGGACGCACGCTCGTATCCCTGGAAGGGGGTGGCGGGCGGGGATACCGTAGTCCTGGGGCGTAGGTGGGTCCCTGGCTCGACGACACCCTCGACCCTTAGGGAGTTCGAGGCGCCTTTGCTTAGTTATGAAGCGTACTCGAGGGAAAGAACGAGAGGGAGAGTCGAGTTTCGAAAAAAACGTTTGAGTTTTTTGGGGACTTAGGAGGGGGGTGCCCCCCTGTTAGCCCCCGAGGGGGGCTCGACTTTGCTGAGGTAAAGTCGAGGCTACCTTAGTGCTATAGACGGGTTCGTCTCGTTATTTCTACTTCTCGAGCTCTCTCTGATTTTCTTTGCCTAAGTCAACGCTTGTGAACTTAAGTATTCGACGCACGCTCGTATCCCTGGAAGGGGGGTGGCGAGTGGGGATACCGTAGCCCTGGGGCGTAGGTGGGTCCCTGGCTCGACGACACCCTCGACCCTTAGGGAGTTCGAGGCGCCTTTACTTAGTTATGAAGCGTACTCGAGGCGAAGATCGAGAGGGAGGGTCGAGTTTCGAAAAAGCGTACGGGTTTTTTCGGGGACTTAGGAGGGGGGTGCCCTCCTGTCAGCCCCCGAGGGGAGCTCGACTTCGCCCGGGCAAAGTCGAGGCTACCTTCGAGCTACGAACGAACGTGAAATGTGTTTCAAGAACATTTTATTCATTCGAGAGTTTGTACATAAATGCGAAAATGTACAAGGCCCTGGGGCCTCAGGGATAGAAGCAACGTAGCTGTTCGATGTTCCACGCGTTGGTGAAGATCTCGCCCTTCTCGTTCTTCAGTTTGTAAGTGCCGGGCTTCAACACCTCTGCCACGATGAAGGGTCCCTCCCAAGGTGGTGTCAACTTGTGACACCCCTTGTTGCTCTGTCGACGGCGCAGAACGAGGTCGCCGACGTTGAGGTCCCTTTTGCGCACGTTTTTGTCGTGGTAGCGCCGCAGCGTCTGTTGGTACTGTGCTGACTTGAAGAGGGCCATGTCACGGGCTTCCTCGAGCTGGTCGAGGGAGTCCTCTCGGGCTACCGTGTTGGCTTGCTCGCTGTAGGCTTTCAATCGAGGGGACCCGTACTCGAGGTCAGTGGGGAGGACGGCCGCGGACCCATAGACCAAGAAGAACGGGGAGAACCCCGTGGCTCGACTCAGTGTCGTTCGGAGACTCCATAGCACAGCGGGCAGCTCATCAACCCATCTCCTTCCATGCTTGTTCAATCGATCGAAGATCCTTGGCTTGAGGCCCTGCATAACCATACCGTTAGCACGCTCGACCTGACCGTTAGTTCTAGGGTGGGCGACTGCAGACCAATTCACCCTGATGTGGTGATGGTCATAGAAGTCCAGGAACTTTTGGTCGGTGAACTGCGTGCCATTGTCGGTGATGATGACGTTGGGGACCCCGAAGCAGTTGATGATGTCGGTGAAGAATAGCACGGCTTGTCGAGACTGGATGTTGGCGATGGGTCGAGCCTCGATCCACTTTGAGAACTTGTCGATAGCCACGAGCAGGTGAGTGTGCCCACCCTTGGTTCTTTTCAGGGGGCCGACCATGTCGAGCCCCCATACTGCGAACGGCCAAGTTATGGATATCATCTGAAGAGCTTGGGCGGGTAGGTGGGTCTGCCTGGCGTAAAATTGGCATCCCTGGTAGGATCGAACGAGTTTGGTGGCGTCGTTGACAGCCGTCGGCCAGTAGAAGCCCTGTCGAAAGGCACTTCCTACCAGCGTTCTCGGCGCCGCGTGGTGGCCACAAGCCCCTGAGTGTAGGTCCTGTAGTAATGCCCTCCCCTCCTTGAGGGTGAGGCAGCGTTGAAGTACACCCGACGGGCTACATCGATATAGTTCGCGGCCATCCCCGTATAGGACGTAGGTTTCGGCACATCGAGCTACTCGACGGGCTTCCGTGCGGTCTTCCGGGAGTTCGCCTCGCGTCAGGTACTCGAGGTAAGGCGCGCGCCAATCCGTCGGAGGGGTTGGCGCCACGGCGGCTCCGTCGATCTCCATGACCTCTCCCCCGCTCGAGGGGGGATCGGTCGAGGGGGGTGGGTCGACCCCTTGCTCGAGGGCGGGAGCCCCCGAGCCTAGGACGACTGATGGTGTGTGCAGATCCCTCGAGAAGATGTCAGGGGGGGACCGTCCCTCGAGTAGACGCGATTTTGGCCAGCTCGTCGGCAGCTTCGTTGTACCGACGGGCTACGTGGTTGAGCTCGAGGCCATAGAACTTGTCCTCGAGCCTTCGGACCTCCTTGAAGTAGGCTTCCATCTTAGGATCGTGGCAGCTCGAGTCTTTCATCACTTGGTCGATCACCAACTGAGAGTCCCCTCACACGTCGAGGCGTCGAACCCCGAGCTCGATGGCGATGCGCAGGCCGTTGACGAGGGCCTCGTACTCGGCGACATTGTTGGAGGCGGGGAAGTGGAGGCGGATGATGTAGCGCATATGGACCCCTGAGGGTGATATGAACAGCAATCCGACGCCTGCTCCCGTCTTCATCAACGACCCGTCGAAGTACATGGTCTAGAGCTCGCTCTAGACCTGCGCTGGGGGTAGTTGGGTGTCGGTCCATTCTGCAACGAAATCTGCCAGTACCTGAGACTTGATGGCCTTCAGAGGGGCGTAGGAGAGGGTCTCCCCCATGAGCTCGGCGGACCACTTGGCGATCCTTCCTGATGCCTCCCGGTTCTGGATTATCTCTCCAAGGGGGAAAGATGAAACCACAGTGACCGGATGGCCCAGGAAATAGTGTTTGAGCTTCTGCCGAGTGAGGATGACCGCGTACAACAGCTTCTGGATGTGGGGATACCTCGTCTTGGTCTCGGAAAGGACCTCGCTCACGAAGTAGACAGGCCTCTGAACCGGCAGGGCGTGTCCTTCCTCCTCCCTCTCGACTACTATGACCGCGCTGACTACCTGGGTAGTCGCTGCGACATAGAGCAAGAGGGGCTCGGCCGGGCTCGAGGGTACCAAGACCGGGGGTGAGGTGAGCAAGGCCTTGAGCATCGAGAGCGATTCCTCGGCTTCGGCGGTCCACGCGAAGTGTTCCGTCTTCTTCAGGAGGCGGTAAAGGGGTAGGGCCTTCTCTCCGAGCCTCGAGATGAAGCGACTGAGGGCGGCGAGGCACCTAGTAACCCTTTGCACGCTCTTGAGGTCGTTGATCGGGCCCATCCTCGTGATGGCGGTTACCTTCTCGGGATTGGCCTCGATGCCGCGCTGGGAAACTATGTACCCTAAGAGCATGCCTCGAGGGACCCCGAAGACACACTTCTCAGGGTTCAGTTTTATGCGATTAGCCCTGAGGCACCCAAACGCGATCTCGAGGTCTCCGACCAGGTTTCCGACGGTTCTGGACTTGACCACGATGTCATCGACGTAGGCCTCGACAGTCGGCCCTATGTGTTTCCCGAAGACGTGGAGCATGCATCGCTGGTAGGTGGCCCCGGCGTTCCGCAAGCCGAAGGGCATGGTGAGGTAGCAAAACATGCCGAAGGGAGTGATGAAGGAGGTCGCGAGCTGATCGGACTCCTTCATCTTTATTTGGTGGTAGCCGGAATACGCATCAAGGAAGCAAAGGGTTTCACATCCCGAGGTGGAATCTACTATTTGGTCGATGCGTGGTAAAGGAAAAGGAACTTTAGGACATGCTTTATTCAAACTGGTGTAGTCTACACACATCCTATCCTTCCCATTCTTTTTCTTTACAAGCACGGGATTAGCTAACCACTCGGGATGATGTACCTCCTTGATGAATCCGGCCTTCAAAAGCTTGTCGACCTCCTCCCCGATGATCCTGCGCTTCTCCTCGTCGAAGCGGCGCAGGCGTTGTTTCACCGGTTTGGACCCGGCTCGGATGTCCAAGGAGTGCTCGGCGACCTCCCTCGGAATGCCCGGCATGTCCGAGGGGCTCCACGCGAACACGTCGGCATTCGCTCGGAGAAAGTCGACGAGCACTGCTTCCTATTTGGGCTCGAGGGTGGCACTGATCGTCAGCACCTTCCCATCCGCGAGGCCGGGGTCGAGCAGGATGGTCTTTTGTGTCTTCCGCCGGCTTGAAGTTGCCAGCGTGGCGCTTGGGGTCGGGGATCTCTCCGGACAAGTCGCCGAGGGCCGCGAGGATAGCCGAATCCTCACGGGCTTCGGCTTTTTCCACGCACTCGACGTCACAGTCGTATGCGTGCTCGTAGGAGGCGTCGACGGTGATGACCCCCGAGGGCCCCGACATTTTGAGCTTGAGGTAGGTGTAGTTTGGGACCGCCATGAACTTGGCGTACCCCGGTCTACCGATGATGGCGTGGTAGGTGCCTCGCCACGCGACCACCTCGAAGGTCAGCTCTTCCTTTCGAAAGTTCGAGGGGACGCCGAAACAAACCGGTAGCTTGATGCGGCCGATCGGGAGTGCCTTCTTCCCTGGGACGATCCCGTGGAATCCCCCCGTGCTGGGCAGGAGCATGGTCCTCGGGATCCCCAGGAGGTCGAGGGTCTCGGCGTAGATGATGTTGAGGCTGCTCCCCCCATCCATGAGCACCTTGGTGAGGCGGGTGTTGAGGATGATCGGGCTGACGACGAGCGGGTAAGCCCCCGCGTTGGGGACGTGCTCGGGGTGGTCGTCCTGATCGAAGGTGATCGGCGTATGGGACCAGTCGAGGTACCGCGGGGCCTGGGCCCGAACGGAAAAAACTTCTCGATGCTCCCTCTTGCGCTGGCGCGTGGTGAGGCGAGTCGAGGGTCCCCCGTAGATCATGTAGCAGTCGTGGATCTCGGGGAAGCCTCCTTTTTTTACATCACCCCTGACGTGGGCGTCACAGGGCGGGTCTTCCTTGTCGTCGTCTCTCCTGGAGCCAGGAGGGACTAAGTGCTTTCGGAGCATGCGGCAATCCTTGAGGCGGTGGTTGGCCGGCCCCATATGATAGGGGCAAGGCTCCTTCAGCATCTTATCGAAGACGCCCCCATCGGGAGGGGGCCCTCGAGGCTTTCGCTTGTCCGTTGCAGCGACAAGGTCGTCGGGTTCGTCGTTGTGCTCGACGTTGGGCTCGACGTTGCGCCGACCCGGTTGGTTCTTCTTCTTCTTCTTCCGGCCGTCGTTGCCGTCGTTGTTCCTCCTGGGCCCATTGTTTCTCTTGGGCCCATCGTCCGAGCCCCCGGGCTCCTCCGCCTTGCCATTCCCTTCCCTGGGGGAATCTGGAAGAATACGCCAACTGCCTCTTCGCCAGCTGCGTAGTTGGCGATGATGTCCATGAGCTCGTTGGCGGTCTTGGGGATGTTTCGCCCCAGCTCCCGCACCAACTCCTTGCAGGTTGTCCCGGCGATGAACGCCGTGATGACCTCGTGGTCGGAGATGTGGGTCAGTGCGGTACGCTGCTTCGAGAATCGGCGGGTGAAGGCGCGGAGGGTCTCCCCTGGTTTCTGCTTGCAGCTGCGAAGGTCCCAGGAGTTGCGCGGGCCGCTCGTAGGTGTCCTTGAAGTTGCCCTCGAAGATCCGAACCAGGTCGGACCAGTCCTGGATCAAGTCCGGGGGTAGCTTCTCGAGCCACCTTCGAGCGATGTCAGAGAGGAATAATGGGAGTTGTCGGATGATGATGAGGTCATCTTTGGCTCCACCCAGCTGGCATGCCAGCCTGAAGTCGGCAAGCCAGAGCTCTGGCTTGGTTTCGCCGTTGTATTTGACCAGGTTGGTGGGTGGACGGAAACGTACGGGCAGGGAGGCCCGCCGGATAGTTCTTCCGAAGACTTGGGGCCCCGGCGGCTCCGGAGACCAACATCGGTCTTCGTCGCTGTCGTAGCGCCCACTCGGTGAGCGCTGTAGCCTCGAGCCTCGGCGTCGCCGTACCGACGTCGATTGTTCACTCGAGGGGGGAGGTCGTCGACGGGGCGTTCCTGAACCGATCGTCGCTCGACCTGGCCCTGGGGCGCCTTGTTCTGGTGGACGGAGACCTCCCGATTTTGTCGAGGGGGCGCTGCTTGTCGCTCGGAGGCAGCCCCTCGACGCCTCGAGGCCGAGCTTTCCGCCTGCTGCACGGCCGCAGTTTGGAGCAGCCCCTGGATTTCGTCCCTGATACGCCGAGCCTGGGGGGTCGATGGCGCCGGCATGTCACGGAGCAGCATCGCGGCTGCTACGACATTCTGGCTGGCGCGGTTGAAGACTTGGGGTTCGGCGTTCCCCTCCTCGACGATCTGGCGGTGGACTTCTCGGGCCCGCTCGCGAGCTCCTCCGCCCTGAGGATGCCCTCGATCTCGCTCGAGGGCGTGTTTGAGCTGCTGAAGACGCAGGCGCTCCTCCTCGAGCTTGCCGAGAAGCTCTCGGACCTGTGTAATCTGGACGTCGGGGGGGTGGATCGGCTCTATCAGGACTTGGGGGTGGCATCTCGTGCCGGTTGTAGCGTTAGCCCCTCCCCCTTCTTCGGTGGCCGCGGTATCGTCGACGTCATCCTGGAGGACGGTTTGCTCGTCGAGGTGGAAGCACTCCCGAGTGGAGTCGTAACTCTCGTCGGGAGAGTCCGAGTCGAAGTCAGCGTGGTAGAAGTGGGGGAAGAGCCTACCCCCTTTTTTCCTCCTCCAAGCGCCGCCGTAACGTGCCCCACGTACGGGGCAGCTCTGGCTCGCCTGGTGAAGAGGTGGTGACGGGATCGGCCGTCGCCCACGACGGAGTCCATGGAGACTTGTCGTATGTATGTATCCGCAGCCCTGCGAAGGCAGAGTAGAGTCCGGCACTGTAGCGGAGCCCGTATGGGAACGGGTCACGCGGCGGTGACGGGATCGAGGGTGTCGGAGAGGCCACAGGAGCCTCCGGGGACGACGACGTGGCAGAGCCGAAGTCCCGCTCGGGGAGACGCCCGCCCTCGGCCCACAAGCGTGGGTCAAGCGGACCCCTAGGAGAAGGGGCCGAGTCACCGACTGGGACCGGGGGAACGGCATCCGGCGCCCCAGAGCTCGCACGACGGCGAGCGCGTCGAAGCCGCTCGCGCCTCCTCCTGATCGCAGGCCAGAGTCGCAAGCGGAGGGACCGTCGTCTGATCCTTGCTGGCTTCAGCGCAGCGGAGCTGCTGATGTCTAGGCCACGGGTCGAGGGAAAGACTATGAAGTCGCCCTGGTCCGTGGAAACGAACCCTAGACTGCCGAACCAGACGACGGTGGTGGATGGAAACGGTGGGATGGTGGGATCCATCTGAGAGAGTAGTTCGGAGTTGATCGACACGCGAATCCCCCTATCTGGTGCGCCAACTGTCGGTGTTATGACCCGGGGGTCAAGACCACCAACGAGTAAATTTGTATATCGCGTGCTCCCTCTCTCAGACCTGATGCAAGATGGACACAAGGTTTATCCTGGTTCGGGCAAAGAAGTCCCTACGTCCAACGGGGGGAGGATGACTTGTATTATCTCGCACCCAAAGCGTGCTCGTACAGGGGGGGTACAAGCTGTGTTACACGGAGTGGGCCACCCGAGGGGTCGATCGAGTGGTGGGGTGTGTGGAGTGTGGAGTGTCAGAGTCTGAACTAGGGTCCCTGAGAACGAAAGTCCGATCGAAGTACCAGAAGAAGTAGGAGCCGATCCCCCATACTCTACCTCGGCGTCCCCTTTTATAGACCAAGGGGAGGTCCGAGGGTACAGGGCCCTAACTGTAGCAGTATGGGCGGCGTATCCGCGGCACAGTGTTGGCGGAGAGACGTTGAGCACTGTGGCGGCATGGCCTTCCCGTCCTTCAGGCGTCCCCGGTCGTGGCGGCAGTAGAAGTCGTCGCAGTGCAGTATCCGCAGGCGGGCACGAGTCCCACGGCCGAAGCGGGACGGGGCGGATGGGACGGCTTCCGTACCGGAGTTGTTGAAGAGAGGGGGGTCGAGCCCTGTGTGGCTCTGTCGCGTTCCCGAAGTCGTCGTCGAGGGTCACACTGTTCACTTTCCGAGGGGTACTGTTGGAGTCCGTACTCGCGTAGTGGCGACAGTGGCGGCACAGTTGACAGGAATCGGGGACCTGACGGGGAGTTGGCGGATTTGACAGCGGACGCGGGCGCCCATGTCTTTAGGTGGGTTCACTTTAACCCATGCCGGGAGCAGTTGGGTTAATCGAGCCCCTCATCCGAGGGTCGTCCGCTCGACCCCTGGCCGAGGTAGAGGTCGAGGCGTCGACGGGGTCGGAAGGGTCGAGGTAGAGGTTTGGGGGTCGATCGTTCGACCCCTCGTCCGTTCTTCGTTTGTCGAGGTGGAGCCGGGGGGGGTCGTTCGCTCGCCCCTCGGTCCGTCATCGAGGTGGAGCCGGGGGGTCGTTCGCTCGACCCCTCGTCCGTCGTCGAGGTGGAGCCGGGGGTCGTTCACTCGACCCCTCGTCCGTCGTCGAGGTGGAGCCGGGGGTCGTTCGCTCGCCCCCTCGTCCGTCGTCGAGGTGGAGCCGGCCCGTGGCTTGTTGCCGCAGTTGGTGTAGAGGGGGCCCTCGATTGATGGGCCGCGTCTTACCGAGTAGTGGGCTGGTCCTTGCCTTAAAAATGGTTGCTATGTTTAGCGTTAATTTATCGAAGGGTTTAGGGTACCCCTTACCTTCGTACCCGACACTCAGCCCCTCCCTTTGCTATGTATCTAAATATAGTTTATACCTAAATATATAGCAAATGATACATACATACATACATGGGATAACGACACGGTCTCCAAAGGATGACTTTAACTTTATATTTCTATAAAAATATTTATTTAAAAATGATACATGTATACTTTTATGAAAGTATATTTCAAGACAAATCTATTCGTATGGTTTTTATATTTTCAAACTTAACAACTCAAAAGTTAGGCATGGTTTATATTTTCAATGTTTGATCAAAACCTTATCAAAACAACTTTTTTTACAATATGGAGGGAGGAGGGAGTTAATATATAAGGTCTTGCAATTTTAAATGGAGAGAGTACTAATCTGCTAGTGTAGCATAGACAAAATACCTTCTGAGTTAATTCACTCTTGCTTTTATCTTCTTGGGCCTGACTCGTACAGCAGCTGTGCGCTTGGGCCACATGCTGGGCCAAATGAGTGCTTCCCCGTCTCATTTTGCTGAATAACACGTCCTTTTCTAAACTCTAATCTCCTTCAGCATCCATATGATCGATCCATCTCGTTTGTAATTGTAACTTCACCCTTCTTTTTTTTTCCGAAAGAAAAGGAAGAGAAGGTCTAAGAAAATTTATAGCAGAAAGAAAAAACAAATTATGAGAATCAAAGCATTAACTCAGAGACAATTAAATTATTCATATCGACCCGGACAGATCATTGTGGCCCAGCATAGACTACACTACACCCTACGTATAGGTATAGGTTGCCCATCTTGATCGAAAGACGAAGCAGCCCCACGGAATACGAATCAACTTTAATTTCGCAGGACCAGATCCTGCCCAAGGGGCATGCATCGGCCAGTGCCACGCTGTGTTGATGCAGCAGCTGATCGACAGCTCTTCCATCACTGCTCATATGAATTCTGCCATCTAACAGTTTGTTCGCTTGGCTTTTCAACCGGTTTAAATCCAGCCGGAATAGTGTTTTTCTCTCACAAGAAATCAGCCAGCAGTGAATAATCTTGCCGGAACAGCGCATAATCCTGTCAAACGAATATGCGATAGGATGATAGGCACCATTTTCTTCCAAAAGAAAATCCAAATATATATAACTATAAAAGGATGATGGCTACCTGCTGAACAAGAGCGTCAGCACGCATTCACACTTAATCGACATACAGTAGATCACGTAAGTTGGTTTGATCGTTTCACAGTGAAGTCTTCACAAGTGTCGGAGATTTTTGTTTTGCAGTTTTTAAGCAGATCTCTCTCCCTCTCAATCGTCTCTGATTGTCGATGGACCGACCATTTTAAGCAAGAGTTCATGGAGAACCTGCTTTACTCTAATCCAGTGGTCAAAGAAAACTAACGACGGTCGATAATACAGATTAATTGGGAGATTGTACTTCAAGTAGACATATACGTTTCAGATTCAGAAGTTTTTTTCACACGACAGCACTATTCTGATGAGGACTGTCCCCAGTCCCCACCCAATTTGTTTTGTTTCCTCTGACGAGACCCTTCATTTTTGTAAACGACCTGAAGCTGCTCTCTTTATTTTATTTTTAGAATGAAATTAGGATAAACTGTAAACCGTTCATGCATGCATGGTACTTGCCTACTTTGGGAAGCCGTTGGCAATTCTTGGTATTCACATAATCAAGCAGGCAAGCACACCATTAACGCATTGACTATATATTTTTTCTAAGGGAAGGGAGAATTGTACTATAACTTGGTAAAATATATCCTCAAGTTACACATGCATGAAAGAGGCTTGAAATAAAAAAAATACAATAGTCTATTTGTATTCTTTCCTAGTGTTTTTTCTCGATGCAGAATAGAACCTTATTGAATACCGGAACCACACTAAAATATTTATGTTGAATTTAACAATAAACTCAAAATGTTAGGTAAGCCACAAGATCCAAATGTCTCGGAACCAATTCAAAACAGATCTAAAATGATGAAAAAAAATCGATAATTGCATTGTAGCTTGTAGGATACAATCACCTCTTAATTCGTTGTGTATGTTTGATTTCTTCTTATCAACCATCGGCGATGGGTCTGATGTCCTAAAGTTTATTGTCCTCTGTGGAGTACCCAAAAGCACATCTCTCATTGAAGATAATAGCCACAAATTGGTCTCTCACCGATGAAATTGAGGCCTATAAGGTGATCTCGTTGTGGAAATTACCAAAGCCATCGTCTCAATCGAAATTCATCTGATTTCATCAGCATATTTGAACTAAACCCTAAACAAATTGGGTTAAAAAAACTGCTGTAAAAGAGAGGGAAAAGGAGAGTGGCTTTAGACGGCACTGCGAGGAGCTAAATGGCGACGGCGGCGGCGGTTATCTGCGAACGTTTCCATATGACCAATGTTTATTCACGCAATGACTATATTCATGCTTGCTTCTCATTTTTGGGCAACACACATGATAAGATAAGGGGGTGCAAAGACATATACTCCTATATAAGCTCAAAGAGAACTTGTCTGTTGCTCATTTTCTCAACTCTATGATACTCCTATTAAGATTGGTCTAAGGACATCCGTAATGGATAACTCATAAGCTAGCTCTTGATGAAGAGCTAGGCTCGTACAAACAATCCAAGATTACGTGTGGCTATCCATGTTATGAGCTACTCCCTCCGTCTCAAATTATAAGACGTTTCAAGAATCTTGAAGAATCAAAACATCTCAAGTTTGACCAATAATTATAGAGAATACTATAAAGATTTATGATATTAAATAGACATGTTATAAAAATATAATTGATAACGAATCTCATAATACTTAGTTGACACTATAAATGTTATTATATTGACATATAACTTTGGTCAAAGTTGAGATAATTTGACTCTCCAAGATTCTTGGAACATCTTATAATTTGAGACGGAGGGAGTATATGACAACAGTAGCTTAACTTTTCTCTTTGAACATTCTCTCAGAATCTGTCCATGTAAGTTATGACCTCTAGAAGTATTATATTTCCTCCATCCTAAATTATAATATGATTAACTTTTTTAACTTAAAGTTTGATCACTCGTCTTATTTCAAAAAATTATATAATATAATCATATTTAAGTCATTATTAAAGAACTTTTATTAATAAAGTCGACCACGATAAAAGAAGTGATATTTTACATAAGATTTTAAATAAGACAAATGATTAAATCTTAGGATAAAAAAGTCAAATATTTTATAATTTAGAAAGAATAAAGTACTTCTTTGTGGCAGAACCCTCTATCTGCAGCCATCAAGGACTGCCTACAACAAGCGGTATTGTTCGAAAATCTTGCTTATTATAGAAAAAATGTTCGGTGACTAATCCTAATGTTCCCACAATGTCTAGTCTATTGACACAAAAAAGAATTTCACACATAGTTGTGTGCATCTTAAATTCAATTCTCTTCTATTATATGGCTTCGAGAATACTGGCATCCTATAAATTTAATCATCTTGTCACATAGTTGTGTGAATGGACAAATATAAAGATCGTTACGTGTCAAAGATAAAGCAGCGGTGCATCTACATTATATTCTTTTTTTTTCAAGAATACTTGAAGCTTGAGCTTTCTTTTTTGTTTGAACATGGAAATCATCCGTGTATCCAATGAAGCATCAGTCTCTTTCATATATACTTACAGGTTTTATTTGTATGAAATTGTTTGCCAAAGGCTGCATAGTCTTTGTGCCAAACTTAAAAGGTGAAGGAAAGAGATACTCTGTACCAAAGGCTGCCTAGCTGATTAGGTATTCCATGCTTATGACCACTGTGCCTATCTACCAGATTCCACATGCATCTTAAAAGAGAATTATTATGGTAGTACGAAACGTACACATGATCCATGCATGACAAGACACACCGGGCCTAACACTTTCAAATCACAATTATATATATAGCCAAAATGACGACAACTATGGTTGTGAATATGGTCATGTTTGGATCCATAGAACTAACGACTAGTCAGCAGCTATGTTTTAATTCCTAAGTATCCAAACAGACAGACTAATTGTTAGTCCAGCTATTAATCCATTACTGCACACATAAGAGCTAGTAGCAGTAGTTACTTAGTTAGTCCATCCAAAACAAGTCCTTGTTCATTCACATTTTTTTTTTAAAAAAAAAAGAGAAAGATTGGAATGGTAAAAATCCATAATGTTCTTATTACTCCGCTAAACAATATGCGCCCGACCGGATTTGATGCCGGCACGATCCACAAAATCAGTTATCTAATAACATGCATGGAGATATACATCAGTTAGATTACAAACTATACACACACCCTCGATCTATTGACAGTTTCATAGAACACATCTGTGCAACCGGAGTGTGTGTATATATATGTTCAGATTCACAAAGTGAAAACAATATACGTACGTAGTACCCTATTATATTTATATTTATATTTATATGTATGTTGTAGCAGTAATTAATAATATGATGGTTCATTACTCATTTCATCCTTACTAGGAAAATGCTGAGCTCCGGCGCGCCGCCTCCTCCACCACCCCCATTACTGTCGCCGCCGTTTCCACCCTCCTCGGGGTTGATCATGTAGAAGGCCTCCGAGTCCTTGGATCCGACGACGCGCTCGACGCGGGCGCGCACGTAGGTGAGCTCGCCGTCGGGCCCCGCGGGCACGCCGCCCTCCTTCTCGGGTGCCGCCGGGAGCACGCCGGCGCCCATGGACACGCCGCGCAGCAGGCGCAGCACGTGGCGCTCGTCGTCGGAGGCCTCCTTCCTCCGGATGGCGTACCCGGCCTTGCGGCCGTTGCAGTAGACCGCCCAGACGTACTCCTCCACGAGGCGGCGGCGCGCGCTGCGGGTGTCGCTCTCGAGCGCCAGCTTGACGACCCCGGACGAGATCTCCCGGTGCAGAGCGCTCGTCAGCATGGGCAGCTCGATGAGGAACAGCGGCGGCGCGCGGGTGTCCTCGTGGATGGCCAGGCTCACGCGGCCGCGGCGGTGGCCGAACAGCGTCACCGTCGTGGCGTGGTCCGCCAGCAGCGCCCGGTTGTGCTTGCCGAGCAGCGCCACCATCTTGCATCCGGACGAGAGCATGGGCATGAGTTTGAACATCTTGAAGATCCCGCCGCCGCCGCCGCCGCCGGTGTCGGAGATCTTGGTCCGGCGGCCATTGGTGGACGGTCGGAGCAGCGCCCGGAAAGTGGGGCCGTCGATGAAAGACGGCATCGGAGAGGGAGCGAGATGGATCGAGCTAGGTTGGTGCTTATTACTTTTCTGTGAAGCAAAGGGGCCTCTAGCTCGTGGGGATATATAGACGACATACTACGTCACGGGGGAACGACGACGACGAGGCAGGGAAAGAAGTTGGATGGTCGTTGATGTTCTGCTGTCCAATGACTGTTTGGGACTTAGTACACCGATACCCACAATCATTTGCCTGCTTCTGCAGTTCTGCTCTTGCTTTGGATTGTTGTACGAGGGATCATGTGAGCTAGCGAGTGTAACCTGACAATCGAGTTCCACGGTTCCGATCCATGGGTCCTGTCTATAACTGCCTTCACTAAACAGTACAGTATTCCCTACGGTCCAAACGTTACGTCATATTCTTTCTTTAACTAATATAAGCTTATTATAAGTTATTATTATACACAAATATGTAGATTAACATCTATAATACTAATGAACTGCAGTGGGCTTCTTCACTTATTCCCGGTGGATGCTTGGCTGTCGGTAAAACTCGTGGCGGATGCTTTGCCGTTGTTGACTCTATGGTCATCTTTCTGTTGCATGCTGCTGAGAGAGCGTGTTTGTCCCTCTTCTTGACGAATTCTTGGTTGTCGTGGTTTTCACTGACAGATGCTTTGCCACCGTTACTGCTGATTCTCTGATTGGATATTTTGCCACCAAGGCATCGTCTAATTTGTAGGAAACCATTGCATTGTATCCTTTTCTTGAAGGCTCAGTTTGTAACTGTTGGGTCTTGAGGGCAGTCGCTACTTCTTTTCTTTATTCTTATTCCTAATAAGTTGTATCTCAGGTCACTTACCACTAAAAGCCAAGGTTGATGATGGTCAGATTGAAAAATCTAACATGGCTGGATTATGCGGTGTATTCTTCGTGTCGAAAATTTCAAGTTGCCTAGTTGCATGCAGCACTACTTCCTCACAAAACCCCTCGCCCCCACCCACAGCCACACTGAAAATTTTGAATTAACTCGATCATGTGAAGCATGGAGAGTTGGAGACGACACGTCATGTTAAGAAACTGTACATGTTAGTGGTATATATAGTGCCTGGCTACATATGTGTTATTGGACTACACACGCAAGGACATTCTAGATGATGGCAGGACGATAGGATGGATGGTGATACGCACGACGAAGAGGCCAAAGGGCCACTTGGGGTGCTGCTGGCAAAGGCACGCAGGATACAAGAACATTGCTTTTCTGGTTCGGCAGGAAGTGTGTCCCTCCTCCATTCCTACCCCTGAATGCCATCTGAAACAGCCCATATAGCTAAAGCTCTTCATCAAGCTTTATTCCTCTTAGAAAAATAAAAGTCTATTAGATTTTACAATCTTCCACTATAGAGTGAGTTGAGTTTAAACTTTTCAGGATGATGACAAGCCATTCAGTTTTCAACAAGTATAAAAAACATCCGTTCAGTTTGGTTTTAGTTTTAAGGTTTTCTTTGTTTTCCAGTCCTTCACCGTTAGAGCGAGTTTTTGTTTTGGCAAATTACACAATGCAACGAATCGTGATTGACGAAGCACACGTGCCAAGTCGAGGACTTGAACCCGGGTGGACAGCTTTCACCACAAGGAACCTAGCTAGCTGATCTATGTTCAGTTCGCTTCTTTTTTATTTGTTTTACAATATTCTAGCTTTTGGTTGTCTTTTCTGTTTGTATGTTGTAATTAATTGTACTGTATAACTTTTTTCCTTTGTCTCTACTAATATATTTTGGCAAAGGTCTTCCCGAGCTTTCAAAAAAAACAAAGTTCACTTGCTCAAATTTAGTGCATGGTTCTATAGATGACATACATGATGCCAAGTGACAAGTGGTGATGTCGGCAAGACTAAGACGGAGTTATTGTGTTTTATAAATAAATTTCTCCAGCAACTTTAAAAATGTTCATATTTCCAGCAACTTAAATGTATGGCAAGTGGAGTGTGTACTAGCCAGTGATATAGTACGTACGTGCTTTAAAAATGTTTCATATGTCCAGCAACTTAAGTATATCCATACACATTTGATAAAGTAGTTTCTTGTATTGTGTCTCCTAATAATTACACATCACGCACGAAAATGCTGTAAAGAGAAATAAACCCAATCAATCATGCATGATTCCCTTCACGTACAATAATTTGATGGTCGATCTCTTGCTTTGTGAGCTAGGCATCAGGTTGCGTAGTGATTTAGCATGCTCGACCGGGGTGATCCATGCATGGCGGCCGGCCGGCGCGCCGTCCGCCGCGGGATAAGTCTTTTCGTCCCGTGCAGTGATGAGCTGCAGGCAAATTATTGGAGTTGGGGGAGTGCGGCTGCTGTGGCTGTGGGTGGGCATGCCGCATGCACATGGCGTGTTGTCGTTCTCCATCTCCATGCATGGATGCATACGGATCGTCGATCGACGGCGAGGATAGATGCGCACGTTGTTTCGGGCTGTCAGTTAGTTATAAGCATGGTGTTGGATCGTGCAGTTGGGCAGGAATATGAGATATATAGATGATAGATCCATGCATGCATGCATGCAACCTGCGGGTGGCCGGCCGGTGACAGTGAGATCGATCGAGCGAGCGGGCGAGAATCGAAGCTAGGCATAAACATTACTGCTACCTCATAACCACTAACCCTATCCTGTACTATAGTCCCTCTATATTAAAAAAAGGTTGTCGTTTAGAATAACGTTTTAGTCAAATATTGAGAATATAAATCATGAATCTTATTTTACTATTACAAATTAGAGGCCCCAATGAAGGCTCCACGTTAATCCTCATCGGATGCACCAGAAAAAGATAAATGCTAGAAATTCTCACATTAATCAGAAACATCTCGCCATCAAATAAAAACTCCAGTCATGGATAACCATTGGACTAATTAGAGGTCACAATGGAGGCTCCACATTAATCCTCACCGGATGCACCAGAAAAAAGATAAATGCTAGAAATTCTCACATTAATCAGAAACATCTGGTCATCAAATAAAAACTCCAGTCATGGATAACCATTGGACTAATTAGAGGCCCCAATGGAGGCTCCACATTAATCCTCACCGGATGCACCAGAAAAAAGATAAATGCTAGAAATTCTCACACTAATCAGAAACATCTGGCCATCAATATCAATACTATACTATTACAAATTAGAGGCCCCAATGGAGGCTCCACATTAATCCTCACCGGATGCACCAGAAAAAGATAAATGCTAGAAATTCTCACATTAATCAGAAACATTTGGCCATCAAATAAAAACTCCAATCATGGATAACCATTGGACTAATTAGAGGCCCCAATGGAGGCTCCGCATTAATCCTCACCGGATATATCAGAAAAAAGATAAATGCTAGAAATTCTCACATTAATCAGAAACATCTGGCCATCAATATCAATACTGTTACAAATTAGAGGCCCCAATGGAGGCTCCACATTAATCCTCACCGGATGCACCAAAAAAAAAGATAAATGCTAGAAATTCTCACATTAATCAGAAACATCAGGCCATCAAATAAAAACTCCAGTCATGGATAACCATTGGACTAATTAGAGGCCCCAATGGAGCCTCCACATTAATCCTCACCGAATGCACCAGAAAAAAGATAAATGCTAGAAATTCTCACATTAATCAGAAACATCTGGCCATCAATATCAATACTATTACAAATTAGAGGCCTCAATGGAGACTCCACATTAATCCTCACCGGATGCACCAGAAAAAAGATATGCTAGAAATTCTCACATTAATCAGAAACATCTGGCCATCAAATAAAAACTCCAGTCATGGATAACCATTGGACTAATTAGAGGCCCCAATGGAGGCTCCACATTAATCCTCACCAGATGCACCAGAAAAAAGATAAATGTTAGAAATTCTCACATTAATCAGAAACATCTGGCCATCAAATTTCCAGTCATGGATAACCATTGGATCTTTTTTTTCTAGGAAATTACCCACCTATGCCATTATGTAAATTAAAAAACAGCCAAAAATATAACTACTCCCAAGAAATAAAATTCGGTTATATAGAAAACATCGGATCGGTTGTGTATGCCCCCATTTAATTCGTTAACAAGATTTTATATCACCGAGGAAATCTTGATCGGTTGTACCCAATATTTAATTGGTTAATTAATTAATAAAATTATATCATATACAGGAAATCGGACGTACGTACCTTCATCATAATTAATCGAGCTTAACCACCGTGTCATTATATGTTAGACAAAAAGAAAGAATGAAAGAAAAAATAAACCCATTATTTTAACGGCAGCACCTCTTCGTCTAATCCGGCCCTAACGACGACATTGTTCCACCACAGCTCATCTGCGTCGGCACCAGGAGCTAGCCATATGACCAAGACGGTCGATCGGGACTAGGAGATGGTGCCAGACCGTAAGAGGTAGGAGGCGCCGCGACAAAAACGGCAGGTCACATAGATCGCCGGTAAACTCCAGCCGGCCTACCGGTGCTGGGCGTGCCTATGACGTGACGATAGGAGGCAGGGCGTCGGCACAATCATCCGCGGGCATGACCCAAAGCCGGCCGAGCATTAAGTGGAGGCACGCAAATACATGTACCATATATGTATGCATATGGATGTTGACATGAATGCATATGTGCATACTCCGTCGTCTCAGCGAGCAAGGAGGTCATTGACGCATCCGTACTCGGTACTTGGCAAGTACATGGCTAGGCGTTCGGCGTCCATGGCATCTAGATCAACGCTGGCACTGGCCGGGCACCTGCAAGTTAAAGGTGTGGTCATCTTGCTAGATCTCATATTACAATTTAATTTCTCTCCTACCATGTACTAAATTTGGATCCTATAATTACAATTTCATTTGTCCTCCATCTCTGTACTTAGTTTATATTGTTTTGGTATGGTTAGTTAAACAAGGGAAAGAATTGTGAATTACTTTGAACAAATAAGTCTTGATATAATCCTTATTGACCATACATGACTTTTGTTTTCTTCACTTTAATAATAACTCCCCATTAGATTACTTTGAGTTTACATGTTAATGATGATCAAATATTAGGGACCATGATCTATAGAGTTATGGATAAAGCCTATATCTAAAAACTCGAACCTCCATAATTATAATAGATAACTAACTGATCTCATAATATTTCTTTTTTATAAATTATCCACCTCTATCTTTACAAAAGATATTGCTTTGACCCCTAAGTTTACATTCAAATTAACCATAAATGGCATTATGAAAGATAAAGTAATGCAATATAACCTATATAGTTTGTACCTAAATTATCCATCTCAACCATTACAAATAAATTAATAAAAATCTCTCAAATCTACATGTAAATGCTAATATATGCTATTATAAAAAAAATAATTCAACATCCATAAGTACAATTGTAACACCCTAAAATTTGAAATAAAAATTAGATTTGAATTTAAATTTAATTTGATTTATTTCAAGCATTTTTGTGATCATAGAATTAAATAAATAATAAAACAAATCTCATGCTAGGGTTCAACATGTGGTGCATATCATGCCTCTGTATTTTCTTGTGTTAATTGAATTTGCAAAACTCAAAAAGGATTTCAAAACCCTTTTGAAAATTCAATTTAGAAATCATTTTGGAAAATCATTTGCAAAAGAAAATAAACCCTTTTCTCTCCCTTCCTCTCCTGCGTGGGTCGGCCTCGAGCCTCGACCCCTGCACAGCCTCGAGCTCGACTCGGCCCCGAGCTCGACCCCTCCTCGGTGTCAACCTTGCCCGAGTCTCGACTCCGTCTCGAGCCTCAACCCCTGCTCGGCCTCGAGCTCGACTCCGCCTCGAGCCTCGACCCTCGCTCGAGCCTCGACTTCCGCTCGGTCTCGACCCCTCTCTCTCTCTGACGTCGCGGCCCCACGCGTCAGCCCCTTCCCTCCCCTCCAGTCGAGTTCGACTCGGACTCTGCTCGTTCACGCGTGCGCGGCAAACCCGCAACCGCCTTCGCGATTTCTCCGCGGACAGGCGTAGCCGCACCGGCCTCCTCCCTGGCCGCTATATATAGCGTCGTACCCCGCCACTTTTTCCCCATCTACTCGCATTGCCCTCGCCTCAAGCTAGCAGCAGCGCCGCCGCAAAGCACAACACCGCTCCATCGCCTCCGTGAGTTTCTTCGAGCCTCGAATCGTCTTCGCGGAGTTGCAGAACACCTCTCCTCCCTCTTTTCCCTTTCAATTACGCTCCGGTTGACCTTGTCGCCGTGTGCAGGAGTTCCGCTGCCGTTGTACGTCGTCGTCGGCCATCCAAGCCCTTCATCGAGCCCCGCCTTTGTCCTTGGTGAGTTCGCCTCCCTCTCCTCTTTCTCCCGGTGCTTTCGGATTCGAAAACCGAGCACCAGAGCCTCCGATTGACCCCCGCCGGCGAGCACGGGCTCGGGTCGGCCATGGCGCCGCCGTGCGCCGCTCTGCTCCGGCAGGAGCACCGCCCTCTCTCCCCTCCATCTAATCCGATCCATCCATCTTAGATCCAACGGCCTCAGATCAAACTTACCCTTCGCGGGTAATTTTGCTAAAGAGACCCTCGGGTTTCCAGCCCTCAACCCGCAGTCCTAAAGCGGATTCCAGTAATGCGCTTTCCCCTCGGGAAAACGTATTTCCTTTTCAGATCTGTTTAATTCGGTTTTAAATAAAAATCCTTATTTACAGATTTGCCACTGATTTTCAAATGCTTATATTTTGCTCGTTTTAAATCCAAATCGATCCATTCGAGTTGCGTTAGATCCGTAATTTTATGCTCTATCTAGTAGTATAGATTTCATCTATGTTAATTACTTTTGAAAATCAAAGTAAATTAATTCTTTTAATGCTTTAATCTTGACCTTTTCAAAATCTTGTTTAATCTATAGTTTATTCGTTTTAGATCCGATTAGCGTGGTTTTCGTGTCTTTGTGATCGTAGTATAATATAGATCTGTTTTATAACCTTTTCAAAACTTCTTTATTGTTTATGGTGTAATGTTCTGATCATATCTTTATTGCTTCGTGTATGATTGTTCGGATGATTGTGTGGTGATGTTGATCGAGTATAGCCGGTGAGATCTTTGGTGAGAAAGAGTTCTTTGTAGCAGATCAGGACCACCAGGAGCTTTGTGATCAAGGTAAGTTTAACATGGGATCATCCTTGTTACCTATTCACCCTAATTCATCTTGTCATGATTGCATGTGTCTAATTTGATTCCTATTAGATTTACCATAGCTTTGTTATCCTTTTACCTTGTCACCATGGGTTTTATATGCATATGGGTAGCTTTGCTATGCTTTACATGATGAATATTAATCGAATATTGATTAATGATATATGCAACAATGGATAAAATTGGCTTTTATAGCAACATGGAATAGGACCCCACTGTAGGGCAAAAGCTGGGATAATAATGCAACCATGAGTGCTATATGGCTCTGGCTTTAGTCAAGTATGGAGATTCGTACCGGCATGTTGGAAGTTCGTGAAAGGCACCACTGCCGAGCTGGTTGTAGGGCATGGCCTAGGGTGGATACCGCTTTGGGAGGGTAGCATCGAGTAGGGGCTTTACATACCCCTTGCCCTTGGGTCCGTAGGGTCTGTTGGCATGTTGGGAAGACTTTTGAAAGACTTCATAGTGTACCCTGCCCGCTCACCTTGGCAGTGTTATGGGACTAGCTATCCCGGGCATATGGGCAACACGGCTTGTAGGTAAAGTGTATAACCTCTGCAGAGTGTAAATCTATCATGATAGCCGTGCTCACGGTTACGAGCGGCCTGGAAAACTCACAGTGTAGATGATCATGTTGTTTAATTGTTAATGTTGATTATTAATCCTATCATGTGGTTATTAATTGGGTTATGCATAATTAAAGCTAAGTGTTGGTAAAACTTGACCAAGCTAAAAGCAACCGCAGTTCAGACAGTGTCAGCCTTTTGAGCTTCATAACCCTATGTTACTCTTGTTGAGTACTTTAAGTGCTCACTCTTCCTTTCTCAACCCCTTCAGATGGCTTTGAAGACTATCGTGAGGAGTACTAGGCTAGTGGTCAACCAGTTGGCGTTCCCTGTGAAGTGGAGCTTCGTCGCGAGAGTTATCTTTATTTCCGCTGTATTGTTTAAGGATAATATTCGTTATGTAATAAGCACTCAGTGATGGTACTATTTAAAGGTTTGTCGGCTTATGTGTGTGATTGATCTCTGGGCACACATGAGTTATTCGCATTCAATTTTATTCTTAAAATTGGGTGTGACAACAATATATGCACAAAACTATTTGAAATGCACACTTATGCCAATATTATTTTGAAACTATGCAGAAAGCTATGTTCCACTGCATAGACCAAAGAAACATGTTTCTATTAGGATAAATATTAATTTATAAGCTTATCAAGCATGGACAAATATCCTTAGGAAATCATATAATAATGATCCTTACACTTCACTTTAAGTTATATTAATACCCATGATAATAAATTTTGGAAGTCATTATCTCGAAAAAAGTTTAAAAAATTGATTGAAACATTATATCATATGAATATTAGTAATTTAATTTCAAGGATTATTTGTTTGATAGAATGATATTAATACAATATAATAAATTCAACATGTTGAATGTCATGGTGCATGTTGAAACAACTATTTATGTCATTATGAGAATTCTAAGGGTACCCTATGACCTAGAATATTCTTTTAATAAAATATAAATGAAAATTTTGACTAAGTGATACAATAAGCATTGGAATTTCAAGTTGACACGTGATCAAAGATCAAAGTTAATATATATATTTTTATGATACCACATAAAACACAAGAGTTTATATACTTTACGTTTATGTTTCAGGTAAACACATATCATGCTAGAAAAAAGATTAATCCTAAAAAATATTATTACTCATGAAACTGCTAGAAAAAGATCCTAAAATTATTACAAAAACCTAAAAACTTTGCCATTAAGTTGGTAGACTATAATCACCTAAACAATAGTCATTGTGGGCAATTAATAAGCTCCAAATTAGAAAAAAACAAATTTAGGTTCACATCGTGAAAATATAAATCACAACTAAAGCTATCATAGTTTAAACAAATGTTCCAACTCAATGTATACTAGAGATAAATAGGGGTGTTATGTAAAGAAAAAACTGATGAATATGAATGAAAAGTACTTAAAAATCAATAATTGATAGATTATCAAAACTAAATATAGACTATATAATACCTATTATAGATATTATTTTAGAATATTACTGAAGAGAAAAAGTATTTAATACAAGTAAATTTTATTAGTTGATGGACTAGTAACTTTTAATTTGTTGAGTTTGAAATGTAAAAATCATATCAATATATAGATTTGTCTTAAAAAATACTTTCATAAAAGTATACATATATTATATTTTAATAAATATTTTTTAAAAAAATAAGTGATCGAAGTTACACTTTGGAGACCGTGTCATTTTCTAAAACGACAACCTTTTTGAGTATGGAGATGATCGAAGTTACACTTTGGAGACCGTGTCGTTTTCTAAAAGGACAACCTTTTTGAGTATGAAGAGAGTATATGCTTAATTATAGCTTTGGTAAAGACTCGTCAGCTACCTCATTGGCTGTCCATCTCATTATATGCATTCCTTCCTTCCTTCAATCAAGCCGCGCCTCGCAACCACAACCACATATATATCCTGCATCTCGAAGCGAAGAGCAGTAGCGTATACGTACGGATGCGGATCGGAGTGCCTTTGTTACAACTTAGTTTCACTTATTATGAAGTATATAGTAGTTATTTTTGGCTTTAACTCGAAAAACAGCGCGCTTCCAATAAAAAAACATCAAACTATCTAGACGAATAGAGTTGAGTAAAAACAGCTTCTTTTGGTTGATTAAAAAAGGCTCCTATTTCTTTCCCACGCCCACGTACCTTTCTCCACTCTACCGATGCCCCCTGGTGCCGATGCCTCCCTTCACACCGTACGTACCCTCCTTGCAACGCCCACATGCTCGCGCGCCTCGGCACTCTTGTCACACCTGTTGGAATAAGTGATCTCAGGTCGAACGCCCTAACCGCCTATATCTAAAAGTATATTATATTATAAGTATCTATATTCTTTTATATATAATTGGTCAAAGTTAAAAAAAATGGTCAAAGTTAAAAGAAAAAATTTAATTTATCAGAAAATGAGAATGTATTTTATTTAAGGAGGGAGAGAGTATATATGTTAGGCTGCCCAACAAAAATATTTATATTATACGCTGGCAATGAATGGAGCATAGTAGGTTTATAGACGCATCGGATCAGAGAGATGGATCGGACGAGGAAACACACAGCAAGAACAGCGAGAGGTCCATACATGTTTGGTGATGAGGCCAGCCGGGCCGGGGAAGCGAAAGCGACGGATCGCGTCTAGCAAAACTGGAACCGAATCGACGAGCGATCGATCGATCATTCACGAGCTGCTGCTGGTCCATGCATGCCATCACCCACCCGTGCAGTGGCACAAAAGCGAGCAGCAGCAAGGCCATGTGACGATGCGTGTGCCTGCTCCCTCCCTCCCTTCGTCCAAGGGCCTGCGTCCTGTGTCCTGTGCGTGCATATGCTGGTGCCGGCGCATCGATCGTCCCCGCGCGCGCGTCCTGTGTGCTGTGCATGCGCTCTGCCTCTGCCTCGCTACCGCGATCGCGCTAGCATGAATGCCCCCGTATACTGCACGGGTTCGGCGAAGCGCGCGTTCGCTCAGAGCCTTGCATGCGGCGGCCGGCACGCCGGCGCCGACGTCATGCATGGCTAGAGGCTCTAGGGCGGCAATAGCCAGGCCAAAGCTAGCTCGATCTTGCCATGCGCGTCACCGGGTTTATGTAACCCCCATGGCCCCCATCCCGGTCCCGGACGTGTACGGGACCGTTGAGAAGAGAACCCAAATTAAAAGCTGTTGAGGGGGACCGGCTAGCTGACCTTGCATTGCTTCCGCCGCTGCGTGCGTCCATGCAATGCACAACCACAAGCACTGATTGGAACTGGAATAATAGTAGTGGACAGAGCAGCTACTGAGGCAACACTGGACCCCGTCACTGCTTCCGGGAGCCTTCCTTTCACAGCTTGGTTTATAAGCACATGTCAGCTTCGCTAGTACAACAATAGCTTCATAAGTAACTCGTCGGATGAAGTTAAGCTGTTTTAGAAAAAGTGATTGATAAAACAATATTACTAGCAGCTTGATGGATGGCTGAGAGAGAAAAACAAGGAAGAGAGTTAAGATAAACTATTTTTTTTTTAGTTTTATCCTAACTTATGTTTTTGTGAGAAGAGGACAAAAACAACTTCATCCATAAAGTTATTTTAAAAAAATGTGTTTGGAAAAAACACACACACAACAGCTCGTGAATTTGTTGTGAGTTGTACTAAATAATAAAGATTAATATATCAATTAAGCTTGAAATGAGATAAATCTATAACCCAGTCATGTTAAATATACTATTATAAACTTTATTATTTTAAGATGTAATTTTTAGCATAGCCATGATTTGGTGATGTGCGCATTCTCTGATTTTTTTCCAGATTTTTAGTGTCCTACAAATATATTAACAAATTAGCTAGGTTAACTTTGGTTATTTATAAAGAGGAGCAAAATGACAATTTCAGTGCAAAACAATATTTTTACTATATAGTTCTCATCATTAGAGCATAGAAAATTTTATATTAGAATTTCCAGGCACTTATATGATTTTATATCTATTTTGTAACAATTTGAACCGGGCCGTGGTGTCCATTAGGCTAATTACACGAAACCGCGGTGTCTTATAACAAATATTGAAAGTGGATGTGTATACTAGCTAATTTTCGCCTTTTATGATGTTCCACAACTAATTCTCTCTTGGAAAAAACACACATAGAACAGCCCGTGAATTTGTTGTGAGTTGTACTAAATATGCCCTAAATCAGTGATAGTAAGACCAATCTCAATGGGAAGTTCCATTTCTTAATTTTCAAGACCATCACATCACCTCTGCATACTTGGTTTGAGAAGTGAAACTTACTCTCTTAGTGAAGGGTTTTATTTCATTGTTTCCAACAGTTGTGACTCTCTTAGTGAAGGGTTTTATTTCATTGTTTCCAAGACAAGTTGTGACACTTAATGTAGTAAGATATTATGATCCAATGTGACATGTAAACTACGTGGTCGTTTTAAAATTACATCTATCTAAGCTAAATTATCAGTCTGTCGTGCTGTCAACACTCGTAGGGTCTATTTGGAACAAAGGAATATAAAACAGAGGAATATGAGAAAACATAGGAAAGACGTAGGAATAAGATAGCAAAACAGAGGAATAAAAAACACAGAAAAAATGTAGAAAGAGATGTTTGGAACACAGGATAAAAGATACAGGAATTACATAGACCAACTACACGAAGGGAAGTGAAAACCAGAGATGAGAGTGGATTTTTTTCATTCCTGTGAAATCTCACCATGGCTACAGGATTCTACAGGAAAGGATAGGATGGTTCCTTTGTTCCAAACGTCCAAATTGTAACCATTCCTATGGATACGAAGTTCCTGTACTTTTCCTCTACAATTCCTTTGATCCAAACAAGGCCGTAGTGTACAGAGCATATTATTGCATAGAAACCTGGTTTATAACTCTAGCCACATACTCCATTTGTTTTTAAATAGAAGTCATTCTGTCAAACTTTTTTAATTTTAACTAATTATATATAAAAAATAGAAATATTTATAATATATAATTAGTACCTTTAGATGGGTTGTTGAATATATTTTTATAATAAATTTATTTGGAGATATAAATAATACATGTATTTTCTATAAACTTGATGTTAAAGTCGAGAAAATTTGATCTGTATCTTATAACGATTTTTTTAGGACGGGGGAGGAGAGTGAAGAGAGTTACGTACAACCATTCTGTTCTCTGAATCTGAAGTGCGAGGTGAAACAGCAAGATAGACATGCCGCCGCATGCAGGTAGCGATGGGGAGCGTGATATGTTCATGTCGTTGTTGCCAGCAGCTTTCAGTTGTTGCTCGATGCTATTATGGAAGGATGATCAACCGCCCCTTTCCGCCTTTACTTTCCTTCCGCAGTTCCACTCGACATGACGACTCACACCGTACGTAGGCTGCGCGCGGCTTCAGTTGAGGCCAGGCTGGTGATGAGCGAAGCGCTGATGTGGATATATGCTTTGAAAACTCAAACTTTGCGATTTCAAAATCTGAGAATTTAATAAGTTCTTATAAAAGATTCCAAACTTCTTCTTCTAACCATTATTATCATCAGTAGAGCTTTAGATCTCGCTTATCTAACTTTTAATTTTGGGAGGCTAGTTTTAGAACCAAAATGGATGTAAATCACCGGTCTATAAATTTATACCTGTTACGTACAAAAAAGTTATTTGGATGGTCTGTGAATACAATTTAATTACACTCAATTTTGTCCTATCCATCCCTAAAAAGGAAATCTCCTGTAGAGAAATTTGCCCTAAAATATATCTCTAATAATGGCATATTTTTCTCAAACTTTTATAAATTAATTTTATGTTGTTTTGAATACATTCCTTTGCATTTAACTTTATGTGATAGAAAATGAACTTAAAAATAGATTTTGGTTCGAATCATTTTGCTCTATTTATAAAATAAATAAATATTTATAAAGTTTTAATGGAAACAAACCCAATTTTTATTTGAAAAATCTCATAAACATATACAAAATAATTACAAAAAATATTTTGATTCAAAAGGTTTTGAATTTGATTTCAAATGATTTTACAAAACAAAAGAGAAAAAAAGATAAAGGGCAAACTCTCTCTCTCCCTCTCGGGCCGGCCTGTTCCCGCCCCCGGCCCTTTCCCCTTTTCCCGTGCCCCCTCTTCATTCTCTTGGGCTCGGCCCGTCGCATTCCCTCGTGGCACATCTCCGTTTCGGTTGGCAGCTGGCCCGCCACTCGCAACCCTCTCTCTGCGACACTGCCACGCGGGCCCTTCCTACCTCCTCTCTTCCTGTTGCCGACAGGGTAACCCCACTGGCAGGCCCGTCTCCCACTTCGCGCCGTCCCCAGTCTCCCGCTCCCTCCGCCATCGGCGCGCAGCCGTGCGACCGAGCACTCCAGCGCGACCGCCCCGCGAGGACCAAGGCCCCCCTCCTCCAGTGATTCCCGCACCCGCCCTAGAACGAGTAGGTCGCGTCGTGATCTCCCCCGTGCGCGCCAATCGTGGCCGCCATGGCCGGTCTGCACGCGAGGTTGCGACCCAGCCCCTGCCTCTCCTCGTTCGCATACTCGGACTAAAAATCCCATCCCCGGCAATGAGAAAACACACCGCCACCATCGCGTTCATCCACGAGCCCTCTACCTCGCTCCAGCACCCAATTCCAACACCGCAGCCGCCATTACCGATCTCAGCTTGAGCTCACTGTTTCCCCTGCTCCGACCTACGGCCTCGTATTCTCATACTTTTAGTTCTGAGAGGCACGTCGAGTGGGAAGCGCAGCTCTCGTCTGCGCCAATTCGAGCCTGCAGATGCACCTCCCCGACCTCGCCGGAGTAGCCATCCGCCTCACCTCGGCTCCCTCCCTCTCCGTGCCGTAATTGACGTCAAGAACCCTACCATCACGTCCTTTCGGCCTACTAATGCCAGTCGCCGAGCCCTCCACCTCCATCTTTTGCGCACGCCGGCCGGTCTTTAGTCCACCAGGAACCCGTGCACTGATCCCTCCCACGACCCACGGTCCACGTCGCCCACTCAGCTCGTCCACAACACATGTGGTGCGCCATGCCAATCGAGAAACGCCACGCGGCGCCCAGTCAGCGGCGACAGCGGTCAAACAAACCGGCTGGTCATTTTGTAATACGTAATTGCTTTTATAATAAACAGTATTTTTTATTCACTTTTGTCGTCATATGTATGAATAAACAAATCTTAGCATATATGTGATGTGCATTCAGTTGTTTTATAAAACCAGGTGTGACAAATAGATCTACAACAACATTTTAGTTGATGATATTTTCACTTGAAATCATTTATTGTTTATTGGTTCTATCATGTACCTTTTCTCACACATCCATGTTTTATAGCGATATATATATGTATAATCCCAAATATTGAAAGGTGTGTAAGCCCAAATCTTCTAGCAGATGTACTACATAGAAAATCCGGTTTGATGTGCAACATTTGGCCCAAGCTCTAGAAAATGTTATATCATGGGCCAAAACTTATTGGGGATGCCCATAAACTGATTGATCCAAGTACGCAATGACATATCCTTTATTGGGCTTGTTCCTAGGTCATCTGTGCCTTCACCGCCTGCTTGGCCTAGATACGACGCAGGACGGACGGTGGCTTTCCACATTTGGTGATTTGATCTTGACCAAGTGACTACTCCTCAAGTTTCAACGCCCTATATATGCGTGAACTCGTAAGAGTGGTCACGGTGTGGCTTCGGGCGACAATCAAATTCGTTACAGGCTTGCAGTAAATACACCGGCACCGACGGTGAATCCGTGGCAGCTGGCAAGGCTTGTTGTGGTAGCGGGACTGCAGAATGTAGACTATGCCGACCGATGCACCCTCTCAAAGTGGAAGCTTGTCAAGCGGGCGGCTACATATGCTGCTGCACACTACTACAATCGTGCCCTAAAAGATGTTGTAGAATCAACCGTAATAAAGTTTTGAGAGAATTTTTAGGAAACCTAATTTAGGTTGTTAGTCAGTTGTGTTCATTCTAAAATTCAACTAACACACAAGTAAGGGCTAGGTCGTGTGCGAGGTTGCACACGGCCAATATATGTAAAGAACGTAGGTTTAGATGACAAGGCATATTAATAGATCGATGTGCAGACCGATTTGGCACTCATTCTTCGCCCAAAACACCAACAAATGCATCCTAAGAAATGCCATCAATTAGATGAGGAACACGGCATGGTCATTTGAAACACCAGCAAATCTCGTCAAGAGAGATGTGCTAAACAACAAGGAGATTACTAATGAACCACGGTTGATACCGAAGGCATTGTGTGATTGATGGGTGCCAAAGCCATGGCTGAATTCTAGAGCCGGTGGTGACACATGGGTATAATAGTGGCGAGAAAGGGTGATGTTCAAAATTTTCGATTACCTATTGACAACTTGTTGTTTTTATCGGTCATGATTAGAGTTTATCAAATTAGAAGCCAGTTATGAAATGATTTCTGTGAGTTTTTTCTTCTAAATTTAGCTTGTTTTTCTTATCACATTTTCTGAGAATTAAACATGAAGTCTATTTTAGGACTCACTTGTTGGTCGTTGGCTTAAACTACTTCCTCTGCTGCAAAACAAGCCGGTTACTATAGTCATCCTAAGTCAAATCATCTTAAAATTAGCTTATTATCGTATAAGAGCAACTCCAAGAGTTTATCTAAAATCATTAGCTAAATTGTATAGTTTAGCTATTATGTAAAATACAAAACTCCTTCATAGAGAACACATCTACAGCAGCCTAGCTATTTTTCATCTTCTATATTGAAAAGTTGGTCACATCACATAACTGCAATCAATTTTTACATGCTGGCACTTGAAATAGGATACGGTCATTTGTTCCCAACCAATCATAGGAGAGATAGGTACCTGGCAGAGGAAGACACGCGTGGGAAGTTGCAGATGGCGAGGATGTGCGGCTCGCAAAAGATAACGAGCGAGATTGCCGGAATAGCATTCGGGAAAAAATAGAAAACACGATAGAAGATAGAAGAGCTGTTGGACGTGATTTTTAGCAAAGAATAGCTAAACCGGGTTTCAAGGAGCATTATACAAAGACCGTTGGAGTTGCTCTAAGAAAGAGTAATATGATATATGACACTAAATAAGTGTATCATGAAAAAAATCATGGTGTATCTAGTGATACTAAATTGATGTTATATATTTTAGTCAAATGTAAATTAGTGTGACTTAGGACAAATGTGGAAGTTAATTTATTAGGTTGAGACGGTGGGAGTAGTTCAATAGTATTTGGTTTCCTCTTGGGATGGACAGGCTTGGAGCAAAAGTAAATGTCACAATAAGATGCACGCAGATCCGGTTCTCCCTCCTACTGCTCCTTGGGATGTGGGGGGGACTACGGATGGGATGACAGCCAGCCGGCCAGCCAGCCAGCACCGTCCTATTAGGTTACTCTCAGTCTCCAGTCACAATAAGATGCACGCAGATCCGGTCCATCTCCGAGAGCTGGACTGTTTTTTTTTTCTTTGGTCTGGGAGGAACCGGCCGAGCGGGCAGCAGCAGTAGGAGGGAGAACCCGAGGAGCACGCAGTTCGTTCGTTGGGAGATACCGGGGCAATCATCATGCTGGTAGCGACCTGGCTAAAAGTCTCCCCGCGCGGCCACACGCACTGCCAAGCGTTCTGCACCGCGCAAGACGACGCTCCAACCAGTCTGGACAATATCTAATCCCCCAACGCAACGCGGCGCGACAATGGCGGCCGCTGCAGCAACGTACAGTACGACTGAAAACGCAGGTCTCGGTCTCAGATGAGCGGGCGCTAGGCTGTGCCCTGCGCGTGCATGCTCGACAGCTACGGCGCACCGGCGCATGCATGGCGTCTACTGTAGACTGGATCGCGAGGAAAGGGACGCGCACGGCGCACGTACGCGCGTGGCAGCAGAAGGAGATCCTTGGATGCACGGCAGGCACGTACGACTAGGCCTGGGCGTTCGGGTTACCCGATTTGTTCGGGTCGGGTAATTCGGGTAATTCAAAATTCGGGTAATGAAAACTGTTACCCAAAATTTGTTCCAAAAAACACTACTCGCAATTTCGGGTACCCAATAGTTCGGGTTCGGGTTCGGTATTACCCGATATACCCGATTTTACATAAATCAACAAATTAGATAAAAGTTAGTAGCAATTTATACATAATTTTAGCATCAAATGTATAGAATTTCAACAATAATTTATAGAGAATAATATATTATAGTCATGTGTTCAAGAAGAGAGAATTATATTTTAATAAAGTGATAAGTTTAAGTGTTCAACTAATAATACATGATAAATTTAAAGACACATACAAAACTTTGGGTAGTTCGGGTAGTTTGGGTACCGGAAGATACTATCCGAATTATCCAAACTAATTTCGGGTAATCAAAATCACTATCCGAATTTAAGATCGGGTTCTCGGGTTCGGGTAATTCGGGTCCGGGTTCGGGTAATTTGGGTTCGGGTAATGGATATCGGGTATTTTGCCGTACGACGACTCGACGATGCTTGAGAGACGCCAGTGCGGTGCGGTGCTGGCAGTCGTCATTGACTCGGAGTGGAGCAGTGTGATCGCGGTGAGTGACTCCTCTGTTGCACGTACATATCGACGCAGGTCATTCCATCTGTCCGGGCAGGGGACAACACCGGCCCGCCACTCTGGCACTCTGTCAGCATTTACTACTGTACTAGTACCAAGGAAACAGAACAGAAGGCCTGGCATTTCTTCCACGGGCTACGTACTGTACTACGTCTAGTAGTGGAGTACATTTCACGACGGAGACGCGTCGTCTAGCAACGGCGAGATGATCACGAGTTCTGCAGCCACTAAGCATGCTTGCATTTTGTGGTCACTCCAGCAGCTAGTAGCTGCCATTAAAATTTTGTGGTGCCCCAACTGCAATGAAGCGTGGTGTGGTTTGCTACACGGTATCGGCTTGGGCCGTGTGGGTACATTTTTTTTTTTACTGTTGGGGTTCAATCATCAGGCCTTGTTTAGTTGCTAATTTTTTTTTAAGATTCTCCATCACATCGAATCTTTAAACACATGTATGAAGTATTAAATATAAGTAAAAAAAAACTAATTACACAATTTGTCTCTAAATCCCGAAATAAATCTTTTGAACTTAGTTGCGTCATGATTGGACAATAGTTACCAAATAAAACCGAAAGTGCTACGGTTCCAAAACAAGGCCTCGCTACCGGGATGGAGTGTGGAAGGTAAAAAGGCAAAAAAGCTGCAGGTCCAGGTTAATCATCAGTGACACAGACAGCGTGCAGTGGCTGCCGTGTCTTTTGCGCTTTTCGGCACCAGCACAGTAAAACGCTTCTTGCGAACATCTCTACAAGCACAAGCACAGAAGCACTATTTATCGATGTCGAATTACGTCAGGAGGAGCCACAAACTTTCGTACTATTCTTCTTTCCTTTACATACTCTACACAAGAGGATAAATAAAACTGAATTACGACTCGGCAGTCTACCCGAGCCCTTTATTGCAAAAAAAACCTGTGCACAAACTACCTGGCATGGCATGGCATGGGCAGTAGTCACGTACGACTCACGAGGCCAACAGGTACCTGAACCTGAACTCGTAGGGCAGGACCTGGATGCCCCCGCCCACGCGCCGGCCGTCCTCCACGACCCGCATCGACTTGTGCCGCAGCTCGGGCGGGAGCTGCAGGCAGACCCAGTCCATGAGCGCGTCCACGTCCTTGGCGAAGTCCAGCAGGTACCAGTGCAGCAGCTTCGGGACCGCCAGCTTCCCCGGCGTCCACACGCCGACGGCCGCCAGCAGGTACTCCCGCTTCGCCGCCTCCAGCTCCTCCTCCACGCGCGCCGCCGTGTACAACCTCACCTGAATGCATGGATGACGCGACGACCAAGCTTATTAGCTTACCACATGCTGCTAGCTATCTGTTGCAGGGCTACGTACGTACAGTACGTACGTGCGTGTGTTTACTACTGTCATGTCGTCGCTGTGACGACCATGCATGCAAAGAAAAGAAGATGCCAAGAACGTAACCTACCGCAGGGGAGGACCAGCTGCCGCAGGAGAGCGCGAACGTGACGAGGGGCTCAGGCCACTCCAGCCCGAACGCGCCGCGCGCCGTCGTCACGTCGTCCTCGTCGTCCTTGGCCCCTTCTCCCCGATTCACCTGCTGGATCGATTCAGCCACAAGATCGAGTCGTCAGTATGTTCAGAGGTCCACCAGGGGCGCTAGGACGACACTAGTACTACGTGTCCACTCGATGGATCCAAGCTAGCCATCACTGCATGCCACGCCCATGCATGGCTGTATCGATCGCGACAGACAGTAGTGTGTGCGGCCTCACTCACCTTCTTGGCGTAGCTGTAGGGCAGCCTGAGGATGAAATGCTCGATGGACATGGCGCTGTGCGTGCGCCCACCAACGCTTATGGTGGCCTGAAACATCAAACACACACACACATGCCTATCACTCTCTATCCCTCTCGTCAGTAGTGAAGCGTATCTGGAGCTGGAAAGAAGGAAGGAAGGGGTTCAGTTGTGCCGGCACCTTGGGCATCATCGCCACGAGCATTTGCGGGGTGGTAGGAATCCCTTGCTCCAGGAACGCCTGCAGGACAGAGCAGTAGTACAGTATTAACATTAAATTCAGATCAAGCATGGGCCGTGCCACTCGTACGTCGTCGGCGTAGTCTTGTGCGAAGATCTGAGCTAGGCCATGCGTGCACAGCAGCGGCAGCGTTAGAGAGTTATTAGGCGCCTGCTAATGATTAGGTAGGGGGGACATGAAGCATTTTTCTTTATGCAAAAGTTTAATGACGAACGATCGATCGAGCTGCCCACGGTCAGTGTACAGACATGCATGCCAGACTTCAGGCTTAAAGAACACGCCTCCCAGAACTAGTACTACCACCACTGTACATATCCAGGCTGTAGTTGCTTTATGGCAAACCAAATTGTGATTCTTGCTTTATATATAACAAAAAACAATCCATCACACAATGAGTAGATCCAACCCAATTAAAGCTAGCTAGCGAGCTCTGGTAAGGTGGTATGGTACGAGCAAATCAATCAGCGCCGGAAATGTAACTTCCCGATAAGGGAAAGATGCCCCAATGCAATTAAGAGAGGAATTCAGGCTGCAGTGGCAGTGGCAGCTTACGTTCATCATGCAGGAATTGT
Organism: Microstegium vimineum; assembly: GCA_022036555.1. Lineage (NCBI taxonomy): Eukaryota > Viridiplantae > Streptophyta > Magnoliopsida > Poales > Poaceae > Microstegium > Microstegium vimineum. Next base: position 50,869,190 of record CM039119.1, on the reverse strand, counting down.
AGATGTTGATCCAGAACGCCAGCTTCTGCTGATGGGATGAGAGCCCCGCCAGGTCAACCGCCGACAGCCTTCGCAGCAGGGCCCTGCAGAATTTGCCAGTGCGGACGGACAGGCGAGCGAGCGCGATCAGGATCAGCATTTGCTTGCGCGCGTTCAAGTCAACACCGCCACCCACTCGGGCAGGCAGCCAAATCTAACTTTCGCAATAATTGAGCGAGCCGTGCCTAAATTATCAGCTGGCTGCGATAATAATACGAATCGGAGAACTCACTTCAGTCTCCGGACGAGAGGCGTGTCGCCGTCGCCGGCCAGCGCGAAGCACGCGGCGTCGACCACGTGGAACCGCTTGTAGGGCCCGACGTCCCTTGCGCCCAGCTCCTGGATGCCGTAGGGGTCCTGCGGGTACGCGTCCTCCGACCCCAGCCCTGACCCCGAGCTCGAGCTCGAGCTGGAGCCGGACACCGACGGCGACGGCGCCTGCTGATCTTCGTCTCCTTGTCCTCGGCCGCCGCCCATCCGCGAGAAGATGGTCAGCAGGCACCGGAGCAGCTCCTCCGACAGTTTGTTCGGCACGCTCGAGCTCGAGTCGTCGTGGGACGTCACTTTGTCAGAGTCGCTTCCAGTTCCAGCAGCAGGCCTTTTACGGTCAGGCGCAGGCGCAGCAGTGTTTGTCTGCATGGACGATGCAAAGAGCATCTACTACACGCTGATCAATTCACAGTGCCTGGAAACTCTGAATCACAGTAGTACTAGAAACCGAAACTGCTGTTTTTAATTTACCTGATGAGCAGGAGTCGCCCTGCTGCGTCGGTCAGGCGGCGTCGCCCTGGACTTGTTCGTCTTCTGCTGCAACGGCGTCTGGCGGCTGCTCGTGCTCGACGTGTTGCTGCTGCACGACTGGTTCTCTTTCCCTGCCCCGGACAGGTCATCCTGCTGGCTCGGCGGCGAGGTAGCGTTGACGACGGGATTTCTTGGCGTTTGCTTGCCATTGGCCACGCCGTTGTGTGGCGATGGACGAGCGTTGCCGGGAGGATGGTCTGAACCTTGGCGTACTGTCGACGGTGAGACCTCAGAATTCAGCACCGGGTTCGGCGGCATGAGCTGCGCCGGCACGGGAACTTCGTCCCCGGAGAATTGAGCGTTCTTGGTTGAGGAGATGATGATCGCTTCCTGGTAGATCCCTTGCCGGAAATTCACCACCTGCTCCTCCAGCCGGACGACCTCCTCCTCAAGCACCGCCACCTCCGCGAGAAGAGCTAGCGTCTTCATAGTACAATTCAGAGGAAAGTATTCACCACAATTGAAGGCACAGCTCAGAGCATACGACTAGTCTAGATTCTACTAGAACACAATGTGATTTCGGTGCTAACCTGAGACGGCAGATACGGCGGCAGGCGAGGCAGGGCGCCGAGCGGCCGCGTGAACGCCCGCTCCAGAGCACGGTGGACGTTCTCCTCGTGGCGCAGCTTCTTCTTGAGCTTATCCACCTGGAATTCAGCACCGCGAAGCGTCAAAGCGAGCTACAGGAAGCGACTGAATCCGACAAATTGAGCTGCTAGGCATAGAATTCAAGCACATCTTGCTGCAGCGCGAGCTTCCGCTCTCTCCTCGACTGAATTCTGTTCATGGTGCCCCTGGTGCCCGCGTTGGCCGACGATCCCTTCACCGGTGTCGCGGCCTTCCTCGGATCCTTCTCCATCACCTGAACGCAAACGCCATCATTAAAAGAGAAAAGAGGTGCCTCACTGATCCGAGAAAGAAGAAAGTTACTAACGGAAGCAAAGCGCAGATTCCTCTGCTCTGAAAGATAAAGCTTAAAGGGAAACTAAAGGAAAAATGGGGCTCAGGGAATCAGGGGCATTGAAGAGATACTACTCCGTCTCAGTGTGAGTAGCCCTCATAGGCAACTATGGCAGAGCCCAGAGGGCAAAGAAAGAACCCGCGTCGAGATCTTGTCATAAACGCCACCAGGTCACCAACCATTCTTTGCTCACAAGAACACTAGATGACACTGTACATCGTTGTACTCCTGCCACATTATAAAGTCATCGTACAAAATGTGGACATAACAACAAATTGCTGACGATCAAGGAAGTCGGAAATTGGTTGCTGAAATCGAGAAATTGCCGCACATTGTCACCTCTAGTCCTGGACGCGCAATTCGACGAAAGCTACAAACTATTCCAATTTCTCTAGAAACAGCATGCAAAAAACTGAGAGAGAGATTGGCGAAGCACATACTCTGCTGTCGCTCTTCGGGGCTGCTTTGGAGCAGCGCGCCGCCGCCGGCCTCCGAGCCCGGCCGTTCATCTCCGGTGCCGTATGCATCAAAGCAAAACAATGCGCCCAGAAAAGGAGAGCAGGGTGTTGACAAATGATAGCATCCGGCAGTTGGCAGTCGCCAGTCGGCAGTCGGCACCTCAGTCAGTCAGGCTCGAGGCTCCGATGGCTGGCGATGCGACTCCGACGCCATCAAAGATTCCCCACGAGCTCTGAGGTGTGGTTGGACGGCACCAAGGCGCACTCCAGCCACCGCAGCCAGATTAAGGCGATTCGGCGGTGGCTTTGATTGGGTCGGGGCTGGAAAGAGGCGCCTGTGGGAATCGGGACTGCGGCAGCGGTGGCGGCGGTGATGGCGGTGCGCGGGTATCGCGGCCGGTTGGAAAGAGTCTCGGGTTGTATAGTTATCGCGGCCGGCCGGCGGCGGGGCGTCGTATCGTATATATATTATATACGGGGAGCTGTGGTAATTTGAAGTGGCAATTACCCTTCGGCTTTCAGTTATCAAACAAACGGCGTTTATCCCATTTCCGTCTGGTAGAACTCCCAACGCCAGCTTCCAACGGTGTCAGCTTCTCTACCATATATTACTGTACATGCACAAGTTTTTTTTTTCTCTCCTCTCCCGTGGATGCAGGTGAAACTATTTTTTTTTCTTCGTTTGCCCCCACTAATTGTGTGAGAAAAGGAGATTGGAGAAAGAAAACTGGATCTAGTAGGAGCTTTACCAAATAGGACACAGTACCCATCACTTTTTTACTACCTCTGATATGGTATATAATAGATTTTACTTTTATTGAAATACCTAAGTTTCATTCAAAGAGGACTATTGACATTTAATTTTATCAAAAGTTTAATAAAAAATCATCGCTTAATATTACTAAATCTTAATATTACTAAGTGAATGAATGAATGATTCTAACAAAGCCTATGTTAATTCTCATGAGACGTGAACAAATACCTACTAGAAAAAATCCCATAAAAATCAAAACTTCTAGCCTTTAATTTAATAAACTCAAATTATCACTACACTATTAACAGCCATTGGATTTATTTTTTTTAAAAAAAATATATCCACCATTTTCATTGTAAATTTATATTAACTAACACTTAAATTTGTATCTAAAATACTCATATGCTATTATGAAGGATAATTCAAAATAACCATCTAAATTTGCATCTAAACTAAACCTCTATATTAGTGATTTCTGCAATTAAAAAGGTAAATTAAAATAACCCTAAATTTGTATTTCAATTACTTATGTCTATCACTATAAAAGATGATGTAAAATAGCCTTTATTCATACCTAAGTTATCGTCCAATACAACCTACAAATTAATTATCACGTTACGTGCTTAGAAAAAAAACTAAAATTAAAAATTCTCACAAAATCAGAAAAATGTGATATGAGTAATGTATCTTTTGTAATATTAAGCTCCAATTAGGATCCCATTCTCGTAATTATTGTAGATAGTGATATAGTCCCATTTCTCCTGAATAAATCAATTCCTATATTTTTTAGTCAAATTTTTAATGTTTGACTACATTTCTAGAAACAGGATATAAATAGTTATGACACAAAATAAGTACACTATATAAAATATAGTTTGTAATATAGTTAATGATGCTAATGTGTCAAAAAATTTGACACTCTTTTGTAAAAAAAATATGTCAAACCTTTAAAAGTTTAACTCAAGACAACTCCAAGAATTGATTTATTAAATAAGGAGTGTTTGGGTCTCATTCTCATAGTGATTGTTGTTTTTGTATAGTAAGAATATTCATACATCAAGGTTTGGGTAGATAGTTATATTCTAAAATTTCATTCTAGAATTAAGGGTATGTTTGGCTCTGGCTCTGGCTTCTCCGGAGAAGTTCTAAAAAACGTTTTTCTGGAGGAGCCGTTTTTCTAATAAAAAATAGAGGAGCTAGCGGCATTTTGAAGTTCATATTGGTTGATTCTCCGTAATTGTAAATGTATTGTTGTATAGGGCATCAGGCCATCAGGCTTACATATATATACCAAAAGTAATTGTGAGTTGTGACTAGTGTTGTTTGGTCCTCCAAAAACGAGAACGAGGTGCACAAATGAGAATGGGATCAAAACATGTTTGGTATGACTCCTCCAAATGGCTTCTACTTCTCCAGAGAAATCTCTTTGGAGGAGCCGTGTCAAAGACCCTTTAATTGTTTCGATCTCATTCTCATTTATATATCTCGTTCTCATTTTCGGAAAACCAAACAACACAAGTCACAATTACTTCTTGGTGTACATATGTAGAGCCCCGATGGCCTGATGCCCTATACAACAGTAAAGTTACAATTACGGAGAATCAACCAATGTGAATTTCAATATTTCCAATGTAATAAATACTCACAATGAAATATTGTTGTGGGATTACAATTTATCTTTCGTGGGAACATTGCAGCATCGCAGGGAACCTAGGATGCTGAAGATTTGTTAGACGTAGGACGAGTGAGAACGGGAGTGTGCTAGAGCTTTAAGCGCAATGTTAATTTCAGTATACCAGACTACCAGTAATAAATTCAGTACTACGAGTGTAAATTACAACCTTATTGTAGGCACTGGCCGTCCGTAAACCAAAGTAGCCCCCGTGCGGGTGGATCCGTAGCTGTGCGATGGTGATGAACCGTCACTGACATGTTAGCCAGTGGACGCATTGGGCCCAATGGGCAGCGAAAAGTACTTGGTGACAGGTTCTGTTACGCTGACGCGCCACAGTCCACAGTTCACATCTTTTCTACCGGCTGGGCCCAGCGGGACCCAGGCTCCTGCCGGCCGGAGATGCCGGTAGATGGGCCCGATCCGCGCAGCAAATTGGACGCGTCGTTGGCCCGGGGACCTCAGGGCTCACGCTCACCAGCTCAGGCTGTCACTTTTCCAGCTTCTAGGGACGGATGCGTGCATGCAGGTACAACTTGGATCACCTTCCTCTGGTTCTTTACCATCGGCATGTTCGCTTGGCTTTTTAGTCGGTTTAAATCTAGCTGAACAGTGTTTTTCTTTCACAAGAAATTAGTCAGCAGTGAATAATCCAGTCGAAACAGTGCATAATCCTGCCAAACGAACATGCCACATGTTTTCCCCGTTTGTACAAACTCTAGTTCGGAGTACTGTACTGCAGAGTAACATAGTACGCATACAGGGATACTAGATGTAATCGTCGTGTCACCCCACTGAAAATTTATACAGAGGGCGTATGCAGCGGGCCGCAGAGCCAGAAAAGGTCACGGTTCTTGCTTTCTCGCGCAACACCTGCAGGATTTTCAAATGTACATCAATCAATACTCGAGTTCGAGTCCATGCATGCTCATCCTTGCCTTGTGAAAAGGAGAAAAGATGGTGCGCGCTGGGCGCTGGCAGAATGAGTAGGAAGCCGAACGGCTAATTGGCGCAGCGAAGCCGTCCAAAAAAGCAGTGGCACACCGTGGTCCGTGGCAGGCAGTGGCGAAGCTTGGCCATAGAAATTAGAGGGGGCAGCTCACAGATGTGAAGTAAACAACAATGAACATAACTATTTTTACTATTTAACTAGTGCAAAAATCGCATTGGCAGAGGTGCCCATGACTCACTTAAGCCATAACTAATTAAGCTCTGCCCTTGCTGGCAGGCTGACAGTGAGCAGCCAGCGACACAGGGAAGCTGATTAGTATCAGAAGAGTATGAGTGAACATTCGTCAGAATAGAAACTAGCGAAACATCGGGTACTCTCCATTACTTCGATCTCTTCTCTTTAAAAAAGAGTAAATTACGTCCACAATACAACAACTTGACAGGTGGAGGTAAATTGGTCCAGCAACTTGTTGTTTATAAACCGCTACCAAAACCAAGGATTAATGCAGGGTCGGTTGAATATGTACGTGGTCCGGTGTTCCTACTTGCTTTCCTTCCATGTGACAAACATTCAAGGAAAGAAATCCCCGGCCGGGCCACGTTAGGTAATTATTTTTTTCTTCATATACGCAAATTACTATAATTACTTTATTTATCGAAATTATCAAATGTTGCAATTTGTTTTACTCTTGCCTTCTTCAAGGTAACTGGAGTACGTACGACAACAAGCTTTTTATATTGAGAACAGTTGACGACTATGTGTGTGATTCACTAATTTCTTATTGTGCAAAGCTGACAGACTGCGTTTGCTTGGCCTCCACGCATAGTTATCCGGTCAGTCGTCAGTAATTTCCTTTGCATCGATAGCAAGAGGAAGAAGCCGCTGTGCATCCAAGTTGCACCGGATAAAAAAAAGAGGAAGAACCTGCATTAGTTTTCCACCTTTGATTTTTTCCAAATAATGCTGTCCCACTGATAGTCTGAGATAGATAGAGCATTTGAATTACACACTATCGCCTATACGCTGAGAAGCGCCATCGTAATTGATCTGGCTACGAGGAAAGTTTGGACTTTCCATATTTGGTGCCAAGAAAATTGCGATAGGGGTATGCAGTTCTGTACAATGGCTGTCATTCGTTTTAACCCAGCCTGTTCGCTTGGCTTTTCAGCCGATTTAAATCCAGTCGGAATAGTGTTTTTCTCTCACAAAAAATCAGTCAGTAGTGAATAATCCTGCCGGAACAGTACATAATCCTGCCAAACGAACAGACCTTCAGTGCCGGGCCGGTGTACCAAGTGTACTCGCCGTGTCCAGGGCGTGCGTAATGCAGTGCAGCTAGTAAAGGCACCGTTTCTTTGCTTCTCGCTCCATTCCTCATGATTATATTCTCAAATGTACTGCGTGCGATCAAAATTCGAGTTCACGCTCATCATTGCCTTGTGAAAAAGGAGTGATTAGAGGATGGCGCGCGCTGACAGATCGAAATGAGTAGGAAGCCGAACGGCTAGTTAGCGCGGCCAGCGGGGGCGTCAGGCGGTAGGCCGATCTGCAGCGGCCAGCGGGGGCGGCCGCGAGGGCACGTCGCACGCACGCACGCACACAGAGGATCGAGAGGGCACATGCTGATCGCGGGGCAAGCAAGCAATCCCTCCCGACCGGCGGGCGCAGGCCATACTACAGCTATCGATTCCGCAGCCACGACCACGAAATCAGGGCGTGCCTATTTTCAAAAAAAAAAATAAAAAAAATCAGGGCGTGCCTGCCGCCGTGGCCTTTTGTTTTGGTTTTGTCCACGCCACACGCATGGCCACGCCCGTGGTGTCTACGACGACTCTAGTACACGTGCCCGTGAATAGGGCAGTTTTGGTTCCGGTGCATTCGATGAAACAATCAAACACCATATCTGCGTGCGCGGCGCACTTTGCCCGGACGGACGTTCAATTCATTCCAGGACGCCGTAGACCCGTACGTACGTAGACGTAGCACTGCACAGCCGTTTATGTTGTTCACGATCTGGTTCGTTGTCCGGGAATACTCCTAGTTAAGTACTACGTACGCTAATCTCCTTGGAAGCAAGGAATAAACTGACCTGCCATTGCCCTCTGCGTTATATAGTCATATATATATCCATGTAATCAGTGACACGATTCCGTGCTGCTGCTGCTGCCCGTCGACCATTTGCAAATGCGGTTCGTTTCTACTCAAATTGCCAACGTGTCGTCTTCAGTGACAGAGCAGCAGGCAACACAAATTACCATGAGTACGTTAAAAGTTTTGAAATAGTAAAAGAATTGAAGCAGCGCTGTGATGCTCGCGTAATCATGGAGGTCCGGGTGCTGCAGCTGCACCACATCAATACTGTACACCAAAATAATCATGGCGTCGCCTTCTACTATCTTTCTGAAAAAGCCTGCAGCCTTTTTCGTTCCTGCTGGTGGCAGGCACGCACGATAGAGGAGTCTGCCAGCAGCAGCCCCACGGGGCGGGTCACGATCAGGTATTCAGGTGCATGACACATTATTAGGTCCCGGAGGACCCCGGCGACGGCGACCGTTCCGTGGCACTGATGATGTTTCACTCTCACTTTTACGCCCAACAAGGACGAGCAAGCCTGGACCCGATCGATTTTCGCGAGATCGACACAAACTTTCGTTTCCCACGTACAATCAAGCTTTCGCGGCGGATTGAAGATCACTGCGGACGAGCGACACTCCTGTGTTTAAATCTTGGAAGTTGGAACTATTCACCAAAGGGGGATGATAATTGACAGGAAGCGTAAGAGCAAGCAAGTGCGTTGTACGCACTGCATCTGCATGACTACTCCCATGGCTTATGTGCACTGATGGCCGAAGATGATAATTACGGTCTAAAATATTACCGACATGCCGAAGACGGCCTAAGAGGTAATTAAGGCCTTGTTTTTTTCCCCTTATAATAATCCATGGCTAATTTGATTCATGCATCATTAGTGACCTCCCAAATTCGTTGATAGCATCCCCATCCCTTAAGATGAAGCTCCGCCACTGATGCTGCCCAGGCCGGCCATGTAAACCGATTTGCCGTTGCCGGGAGGCCGGGCTGGCTTACGTGCACAGTATATTGGTGATAGAGTTGTCGAGGCTTAGCAGTGAAGCACATGCATGGCCAGAAAAAAAAAAGGTCACTGTCCTGCCGCGCGCACTGTATCGTGTACGTACACGAACAGCCAGAGGAAGCAGAACCAAACCAACAAGAGACAGTTGCTGCGCCGGGCGTGGTCCATGCAAAGGGGGGCGTGCCTCCTGTGCCTGCCAACGGAGGTGATGATATGATATCGACGCACCAGCACCACAGAGCGGCCCGATCGAGCCAACGGAGGTCCATGCCGAAAGCTAGCAAACGACCGGGCAGGTGAAGACGCGCGTCGCGCTTTTGCCTCGCCGTCCTGCCATGCAGTTTCCGCCGGTGGGGGCGGTGGGCTGGAAAGGCCTGGCGTTGTCGTGACCCCGGCGGCGTTCCGGTGGCCGGCGGAAAGCAGCTTTGGCCGTCGTCCCGTACCGGAATCCTAGGCTGGCTCGGGCTGGCTGCGCGACCGATCCGTGGCCGTGCACGGTTCGCGTCCGACGAACTGGTCGCATTCATTCGTGGCCGTAGCCACGGATGGAGCAGCAGCACGCAACGCAGCGGACGAAAACTGAAAACGATTTGTTGGGATAATGTGCATGGTTACGAGCGAGCTATTGCGTGGGCCTGTACGACAGGTTAATTAAGCGCTTAACTAAATGTAGAAAAAAATGCGTACTTCTACCTGCCACATCTCTGCTGCTGGTTCTATTTAAGATGGAGATCGAGGAAACTAAGAGGCAGGTAATGGGGCGCAAGTTGAGCTAGGCCGGCGGCCTGCCGATGAGGGGACTACCACCGGGTCGAGGCGAGGTCACCGTTGGCCATCGGGGACAAGAAGGACGTGGAGGGGAAGGCCGGGCCAGCGGAAGAAAGACCACAGGCACGCGCCCGTGCCGTGCGTGGGGGAGTTGGTGCCGCACAGGAGGGCGTGCGCGTCTCGTCACAACTCGCACGGTGAGACTAGAGTGGTAATAAAGTGGAGGCTTGGACGGGACAGCGATGGACTGAGCCAAGTGACTGCCGACGGCTCTGTAAATCCTCAGGTCATCTCTGCAATTCTTCTGTTTGTACGTATGAGCTGAAGAAGCTTTCTCAGCTTTTGCTCTGTTAAAGAGACAATGTCCAGCCTCGATCAGAGAAGGCAAGAAAAAAAAGAAGCTGTGATCATCGATCTCGAGCGAGTGAATGGGGATTTACGGAGGAGCCGGATTGGCCCTAGGTCGAGAGCGCGTTACTGTCCGGATCGGCGAATTACCTCTCGATGTGGTCTAAGTACTATTATTGCTGCGTGCTTCTTGTCCTGCACAGGGGAACTCCCCCCGCCCTAGCCTTACTATCAGTTGTCTCTTGTCTGCCCGAAAAGTGGGACGACACCTTGCCGTGCAAAAACTGCAAGTGGCCATGCACGTACCGCACAGCAACGGTACATGTGTGGTCTAGCTTGTGCTCGTGCATGTGGCCGGAGGTTTCTTTCCATGTACCGCTCGTACAATTTGCGTGCTGGTCAAGTGATTGAGCAGGGTTTAATTTAGGCCCGAGAATATGCCTGCGCACGGTACATGGTTGAACAGATGAACCACCTAGTAATTCCTGATGCTATGACTCATCACATGGCTTGCAGCAGTTGCAGAGCTGATGTTAGACTAGTTTCCCCCCCCCCCCCCCCCCCCCCCCCCCCCCCCCCCTTGATAATAAAGGCCTGCGTTCCGATGACAAGATTTATTTTACACACGAGCGAGGAGGCATCTTTCCATGTACCGGAAACTGCCAGATTGAATGTAGTAGTATCAATCATGTAGCCGTCGATCACGCAGGACTAGCTAGAGTTCATTACGCAATTATACATGGATTAGAACCATGTGTGTGTACGGACGCTAGCCAGGAGGATTGGACTGAAGAGACTGATCCGCATCCACCAGCAGACAAACTGCAGTGGCCTTCAAATCAAATCAGCGGAGGAAAGCAAAGCGAGCATCTGGCTTCCTATAATTATCCTATTAGGCCTTTTCACCCTCTTCGCTGCGAGAATCTGCGCCGGAAAGAAGACGGTGGTTGGTTTCTCGGGCGTCGGCCCCTGGCCTTGCCCGGCCGAAAAGGATTGTGTTGTGCCTGATTGATTGATGGCTGCTTGCCGGTGAATCACTGAATCCGGAGGCATGTGCTGTGTGATCTGTTGTTAATGCTGATCGTCTTGGCGGACGGACGGACGGACAGGGTTGATGCGGGATAAAGATCAGGGCTATAGATATAGATTCTCCTATATCTGCAGATCCATGATATGGCCAATCAGGATTACAGTATTTTTCATATCAGCGCTGTGCGGTAGTGCTGCTGGATGTCGTGCCATTGGCACAGCGCAGCAGCCACTGCTAGATCTGCATTCCACGTACTGGAGACTCCACATTGCCACTGTAGTAGGAAGGAACCCCACAAACTCCATTGCGAGCCTGAGATCCGAAAGCTCCTCCCATGGTTCAGTTTGGGACAGGACACAGAGTCTCTTCTTCTTCTTCTTCTACGTGCTGCTCTTCGTGATCTGATCAGTGGATTCGGAAGATGACGGCAGGGGGAGCAGTTGTTGCCTACAAAAAAATCGGTGGCGTTGGCGCCTTGATGCGCCTTCCAAATCTGTAGTAGTACGGAGTACACCACAAGCGGTAGGCGTCAGCAGATCCAAACAGGAGCAAACAAAGCGAGGGGCGCTGTCGGTCTGTCCGTGTTGGCACTTGGCAGATTGCGTATTTGGAAGGCATGCATGCAGAGGAGCGGACTGAATTCTGGGCGTTATTTGAAGAATACAGACAAAACAGTCGATGCGACAGGTTTGTTATGAGTACAGTACCACCGTACCGCCGCTGCATTATTGATAATACGGACGTGTGTTTCAGACAAACTGAGTACAGTACTATTTTTGTTACTTGTATTTGGAGTAGTAAGTACAGTAGTAGTACTACATGCGTTTGAATACAGAGTCTACATTCCCAAGGGGCTGCTAGCACGAGCATATTAGCAAATTTATATTGGGCCTACGCGCTGATAGAAATACAGGTCTCTAGTCTCTGCATCGTCGATCCGATGGTTTGGCTATCACCTCACATCTGACGTCTGAACAGGGGAGAGGACATATTTCGGAGAATCCAAGCTCCCAAAATACAGTCGGAAACACACATGCATCTCTGGACTATATTACGGATATAATTACATATATATATATATATCGATGGAGCGACGACCTCGCAGAGCACTAACAATCTCCTGACAAAGCAAGGTGGCGAGGAATCAGATCTGGGTACTGCATTCTCCTCGCGATCCTACTCGCCGTACCGCTCACGAACGCCGCCGTAGACTACAAAACGGTGCTGCTGCAGAGGCAGTTCATCGAGTCCCAGAAGGCCCAAGCAAAATCGGAAAACCGCAGCCGGGCCTGCGGAAACCGACCCATGGGCTGATCCCGTGAGAAGCTTCGGCCTAAGTCCCCGCGGCCAAAACACGAGACGATTCTCGGTTGAAAATCCTTGTCGCGCGTACGCGACAACAGTCAACAGTATAGTGTGCGCCAACCAAACGGGGTAAGGTGCAAAATTATATATTTTTTATATGAAATAGTATCGTGCCCGTGTGTTTAATAAACTTTATACTAAAAATACATGTCTTGCATGATAATATAATAACAATATTATAAAATTAAATACAATATTCTAAGATAATAATTTTTTTTATTTAACTTGGATGAAGATAATTTTTGTGTAAAAATTATTCTTTCAATTAGATCTGTAACTTTTTAGTTTTTAATTTGAAATTGTTAAGATTATAAAAAATTAATATTTTTAATAGTATATTAGTCAAGTACAAGCGCTTGTCTCCCTAGAAAAACCATATCTTCTTATATGGTGTCAAATGAAGATAATTACTATATGAAAGTTGTAGTCCTCTGTTTCCATTATAAATGTAAAAGAAAAAAAAATAAAGTATCAAAATAAATAGAGTGACTTGAAAATAATTTGGGATGTCTGATACAAAATTATCTTCTATATTTAAGAAGCAAAAGTTTAGAAACAGTTAGAGGAGCCTAACAAATATGCCGTCATCTTTTTATATGCATTTAGGAAACTAGTCCATCAATCCGTGCTCTCGCACGAGCTAAAACCTTATGAGACATAAACATTAGTTACTCTTTAATATTTCTAACTAATAAAATCTTTTTATTTAATTGTATAATTTTCCTTTTTTTGAATTTCTAACATAATAGACACTTATACACATACTCAATAATCTCAGTCTAGTCATGATAACCATATCAATCGCTTATCTATACCATTTTTTGATCGGTATCCATAGTTAGTTTTCCTTTTCATGACACCTTGGTGTATTTTCAATACACATTGAATTTAAACATTAGCATAAACATGGAGGTTTTTCTTGCAGCCCATATATTGTGCATGAACCTAAGTTTTGATTGTTTTTCAAATTATAATGTTCTCAATGGCTATAGATTTTTTATACTCAAGTTAAACTAAAACCTTTGTAGCTATTGCATCTTTTATTAGCTGTCCTTTGTAATCTTTCATAATAAGGATTTTATCATAAAATGCACTCTTACGTATTACAAATGTCTTAGGTAGTCATTTAAAATTAGCAGTTGTAGAGCTTGATGTGAAATCTAGAATGGTGTAGCAGTGCTAATCTCAAGAGCATCTTATTATCTATGTCTGGCTTTTAACACTAAATAAATGACAAAGACAGTAAGATATAGCCATATGTGGTCTGCACTAACCTCTCTTACATTTCAAGATGTATGAATTTCTTTTCAAGAAATTATATTTGTGTTGGGGCTTCCTCTTGTCATGATCTGGCATCTCTAAAGCGCGCCATTTTGGGAGCCTTCGTTGATCGCTCGAGAGGGAGGGGGGTCTTCGGAGGCCTAATCCATAGGGGGTGATTCCAATACGGTTTTACCTTCTACTTTGTATGAAAGTATCGTTGTGTCCTTTTAATGGCAAGAATATGCCTAAGTTCTAGCTAAGAAAAGATCAGCACGATTCACTAGTTATAACCTGGACACTATAAATAAAGAACCCTCTCTATTGAGGTAGGGAGAGCGGTCTTGCCTCTCCTATTTAACTTGTGTCTTTGATACCTATTCGCTCACAAAATCACTTTTCTAAAAAAAAATAGTTCAACGTGAACAGCAACGGCTGATTTCCATGTGACCATAGTTTGTTACGTGGGATATTAATTTTTTAGGCTATTTATTTATCTGTATAATAATCTAGGTGACTTTTTTAAAAAGAAAATAGATCTAGTATTTATTTATCTATATGACAACGGAGGTGACTATTTGAAAAAGAAAATAGATCTAGTGGTTAGAGTTAGCTATAGTCTTTCGATTAATGGCAAGATGTTTCTGATTAACACGAGAATTTCTAGCATTTATCTTTTTTTCTAACGCGTCTGGTGAGAATTAACGTGGAGTCTCTGTTGGGGCCTTTAATTAGTAATAGTAAGATTCATTGATTTACCTATTGATTTTTTAAACTACTGGAGATGTTCTAGGTTTTTTATGGTAGAATCTATTCATCTGTGTCCAATTCTTGGACTTGGCACGCATACTTACATTTAAAAAAAAATTAATTTAGGATTTAATGGTGGTAGGCATGCCTGCCGACAATGAGACGTCTGTGATGATTTTAGTTATTTGAAGAAAATAGTTACAATGTAGAATTTAGGTTAGAAAATAAGAGAAGTAGATTCCGCCACTAAAAAGATTATAGATTTAGACCTTCTTTTGGTAGACCTTTTGTTTTGGATTTTTTCCACTAGAAAGATTATAGATTTAGACCTTTTGGTAGCCCTGTTCGCTTGGCTTCCGACTTATCAGCCATCGCAACAGTATTCTCCTCTTATAACAAAACAGCTAAAAACAGTCTCAGCCGGCTTATCAGCCACCGAAACGATTAGACGAACAGTCTATCGCGAAAACAGACTTTTGAAACCATACCAAAGCAGAAAAACAGAGCCGAAGCCATTTTTTTTAAGGAAGCTGAAGGTACCAAAATATGGCTGCACCGTTTTTGGAGAAGCACAAATCTTGTCAAAGAGTCCCTTAAGCTTCAATATCAAGATGGTCAATCCTAAGACTTTGTTTGGATACGCATGTATCTACCTCAAAGTCTCAAACCACGTGGATTTGAGTGGATTGGAGTATATATTAGTTCAAATACATTCCAACACATATGATTTGAGGATGATACATGCACATCTAAACAAGGTCTAAGTTGGATCGGACCAAACCGACTGTAAACTTGGCCCGGCTTAATTTGGAAACAATGCTAAAGTGCCTTCTTCCTTAATTAACGGTGGTCCGCAATTTTGAACTATGATCAAAATATCTACCTCCCCTAAAACTCGTAAACAGTATTTTCAAAATAAATTATGTGTTTATACCAGCGCCGCGAGCTGACGAAGCTAGAATTATCGAACCATGCGTTGGAATACTGTCCAAAGGGCAGCTAGCGGCATATTCTCAACACGACTTATTATACTGGGCCTGCACGCGTTGATAGAAATGTCACCTTGGTCTCTACGTCATCGATCCGATCGTTTGTGTCCTTGCGGAGAGGTGTCACCTCGGCATCGATGGCGTCGCTGGGAGAAACAAACAAACTTCCGTCAAGATCCAAAAACTCCAACGTTGGATGCCGGCTGGGTGCGATGCCAAGCGAAGACGCAAGGAAATCTGTAAGAATAGAAATAAACTAGAGGCGATTTGGTCGTGCAAGCGTTGGCAAACCATTACGTACAGTTAGCTCATGGCGTTCGTACTTCGGAGAAACCAAACTCGCTCCCGTAATCAACAGTCACTCTCTCCTGTATATAAACACGAGATGATCTTTACATTCTGATGAGATCGACCAACAAGCCAACAACGAGCTCACAGAGGACTAAGCAGACTAAAATGGCGAATCAGTTCTCCTATTGCATTCTCCTCGCGGCGATCCTGCTAGCCCTCCCGCTGACAACGAACGCCGCCGGCGGCCGCCTGGACCAAGCCTCGCTACTGAGGCAGCTCATGGAGTCTCGTCGAACACGAGGCGTGGCCTTGTCTGACGCAGAGGCCGACGACACATGGGCTGATCCCGTGAGAAGCTTCGGTCAGCTGCCCACGTACTGCAGCGACTCCACGGGCAGCAAGGAGGTCGACAGGATCACAGCGCTGCCGGGGCAGCCGCCGCGCGTCAACTTCGAGCAGTACGCCGGGTACGTGACGGTGGACGAGGACCACGGCCGCGCGCTCTTCTACTACTTCGTCGAGTCTCCCTACGACGCCGCCTCCAAGCCCCTCGTCCTCTGGCTCAACGGAGGTATTAAATCGTCCCCTTTTGGTGTTCGATCGGTAAAATACGATGTAATTTGAATACGTACTACGTGTTTGTACGTTGCACGCACGCACGCATGCAGGGCCAGGGTGCTCGTCGCTGGGAGCCGGCGCGATGATGGAGCTCGGCCCGTTCCGTGTCAACCCCGACGGAAAGACCCTGAGCAGGAACCGCCATTCCTGGAACAACGGTACGTACGTAGTAGCATGATGCAGCTAGGTACGTAGGTGGTGACGGCTCTAGCTAGTTTGTTTTTATCGTAAAATAAAACAATGTGGTATACGTACGGTATACCCGCGAGACTACGACGACGACGCGAGATTACTGGTTTAGGGAGATTACTGGTTTAGGGCAAGTACATTGGCGTTGTCTTATAGGTCGTCTCATATAATGTCACATAATTTAAGATGACTTAACAGATCAAATATATAATGATTGATTTTTTAAGTTGACTAGTAGAAACTCATGATTCCTTAATTTACGCATAGAATAAAAATTAATTTGTGATGTGCATGGCAACAACAACTCATACAATGGTGTAATAGTTGTCTCATAGTCCTAAATCTTAGCTCATGAGGTGGCAACCACCTCTTTCTCTCTCACATTTCTCTTTCATCCACATAAGTAAAAATTCTATGTGGCATTGCATGAGACAGAGTACGAGTCCACCGACGTGTAGTAATGTACCTGTCCTTAGTGGTAGTCACAAAAAAAGACTACTGGTTTAGTGGTTGACTCATGCATCTTTCTGATGAGACGTAGGTGGTTGTGACGTTTGTTTGCAGTGGCCAACGTCATTTTCCTCGAGTCCCCGGCTGGAGTCGGGTTCTCCTACTCCAACACGTCATCGGACTACGACGAAAGTGGTGACAAGAGGACCGCAGTGGACTCGTACATCTTCCTACTCCACTGGCTCGAGCGGTTCCCCGAGTACAAGGGCCGCGACTTCTACATCGCCGGCGAGAGCTACGCCGGCCACTACATCCCGGAGCTGGCCACCGTCATCGTGGCGGTCCGCGAAATCACAGGAAAAAACCCCACAAACCTCAAAGGGATCTTCGTAAGTCTAGTGTCATGCATGCACAACATGATACTTATCAATGAAATGCGCATGAAGTCATGGTCACCAAAAAAAAATGTACAACACAATAAGTAACTAACTAGTCGCGTTGCTGTTCCCCGCCGCTTTCAGGTTGGTAACCCGTTGCTTGATGACTACAAGAACGACAAGGGTTCTCTCGAGTTCTTGTGGAACCATGGGGTGATGTCCGACGAGATTTGGGCCAACATTACCGAGCACTGTAGCTTCGGCCCGTCTGATGGCATTTTGTGCGAGGAGGCTCAGTCATCCTTTAACACCGGAAACATCGACGCGTACAACATTTATGCTCCGATTTGCATCCAGGCGCCCAACGGGACGAGCTACTCCAGTAGCTATGTGAGTATAATAATAATAACACATGTGATATATGTATTCTATCAAGTTCTTTGATGACACTCCAGTAGCTATTTTGTTTGAACAAAGAAGTTCCTGAATATAAAATAGGAGCAGAATCCAGCAGATACTTCTGATTGATAAATTATACCGATGTGTATTATTGTTCTACAGTTACCTGGCTATGATCCGTGCATAGGTAACTACGTCGATGTGTACTTGAATAGCCCTAAAGTGCAGAATGCATTCCATGCTCGGGTCAATACCGAATGGTCAATCTGTGCGTAAGTAGTGACAACTGCCATATATAACTTACTGCTTGCTCTTGGCAAACTCATTTGTTGTTCTGACCTGATACCTTCTTTCATTGGTTCAGGGGATTACCCTGGAATGACGCCCCGTTAACAATGGTGCCAACGCTCTCATGGCTTGTTGACAGCGGATTAAGAGTTTGGATCTACAGGTAATACCATACCCACCTACCCTGCATCCTTATCAATGCAATAATCTAAAAATTTTAAAAAAGTTATTCCGTGATTATCATGGTAACTTGTTGTCAGCGGCGATATGGATGACGTGTGCCCCATTACTGCGACGAGGTACTCCGTCAAGGACCTCAATTTGACTATCACAAAGCCATGGGGCCCGTGGTACACTCCTGCCAACGAGGTAATACACATGCATGAACACGGCTCGCAAAGCAAAGATGCAATAGTACGCATTTATATATGCTGAATTGTGCTGGGTTGTACTCAGGTTGGAGGCTACATTCAGCAGTACGAGGGAGGATTCACGTTTGCCTCCGTGAGGGGATCTGGTCACCTGGTACCAAGTTTCCAGCCTAAGAGATCGCTGGTTCTCTTCTACTCCTTCCTCAGAGGCGTGCTTCCACCTTCTGTTTCATTGTGGCGTCCGTGATATCGACGACGGAACTACTCTAAGTTGATCTACAACCAAAGAGAATCCCAGTCTTACTGGATATACATATAAACTTTATGTGCGAGCGAGTTTTGAGGCTTTCAACGAGTCCTCGAAGAGTTATTTTTTCTCAGATGCAATTAGCCCAAAGTATGGCTATTACCATTTATATATTAAACATACTGTCATGTTATATATGTTTCTACATTACCCGTTTCTACCAATATTAATATATAAAATATTTGATTAAAGTAAGCATATATGTCGTGATAACATGCATGAGCAATATATATATATATATATATATATATATATATAATGTTTCATCACACAAATTATTCGAAACCATATTAATAACTTGACATAATTTATATAGCGTGTTACTTTAGATTTATTTATAATTTTGATTAAAATGTTTGACGCGTCTATATATATAACTTGTCCAGTCTATAACTTGTCCATCCTTGCATAGCTCCATTTAATTAAATTTTTCAGTTTAGCTTATCAAATTTGATATAATATTTTTCTTACAATATATAAGAATGAGCACATGTTTGAAAGATCCTTATTTATCAAGTCATTTTCCTATTGGTATTTTGTAAAATTATTTTCTATTTTAAAATTCTCTTCATGTGTTTTTAGGCCTCTTTCCTACATAGAGGCGGATAAAAACCACACATGTCGCATGCCATTGAGAGACTTGACATGTGCTGTTGTGTAGAAGCATGGTGTCACCTGATAATAATAAACAATATTGCTTATGTAGGTGAATGCTCATCGATGATATTGATAACAATATAACACACGCTCACATATATGTTATCATTGTATAGTATTATGTTTTTCCGTTGTAACGCACGAGCATTTATCTATAATTAATAGTCATAGAAACTACCCTGGTTTCTGCACCGTTAGTGTCTTTATATATTTTTTTACGGCAAAACAAGAATTGTATTACTACATAATAGCGGAGTACATCAATATGTTACATAAAAGTACTCTGGATTACACTAGATATATCCAGAAACTATTTTTTATCTAAATTATATCCACACCGTGAAAAGCTGCAAATCTCAAATCTGAACCTTTTTGACGCTTTGTATAGATGACCACACAGGGCAAATACTCGGCAACAGTAACATGCCTGAGAACAGATGCCCAACGAACGACGGACAATATTCCTGTAAGCGGAATTGAGAATCTTCTTCTTTCTCTTGTCTCCCTTCTCCTTCTTTCTGCCACCGAAGAATGGGGAAGACAGATCTAAAACTTATTCCCCCTAGTCCTTTATCGTGGCCAGATCTAACCACGAAAAACGGAGAAGAGACCGGAGAAAATTATTCCATGACGACGACATCATCTCCGCCTTGATGTCGCCATCCGAAAATAAAAGTCTCCATGTCGTCATACCGATGAAGTTGATGACGTCGTAGATGTCGCCATCATCTTCAATAGATCCACCATGGAGAAGACGATTCCACCATGCTCTCTCGCCGTCGCCGGAAAGGAGCACGAGGAGAAGATAAATCTCTAGCATCAAGAGACTTAACATGGAGAAACGCTAACCCTATAAACCCAATCTAATAGAAAACATATTAAAACCGATGAATCCCCCTTCCCTTCAACCTCCGACGAGATGCCGGAGGGGAAGGGAGGAGGACCAACAACGAAGGGATGGAGAGAGGCAAGGCGGCGGCGCTGCTACCAGAGGAGGAGGAGGCGACGGCGGCTTCGAGAGTTAGGAGGAGGCGGCGGCTTCGAGAGTTAGTGTCTTTATGATTAGGCCAGTCTCAATGGGTATTTCATGAGAGTTTCATAAACATTAAGAGAGTGTTTGAGACTGCTCTACAAACTCTGCTTTGCAAACTCCACTGTAGAGCAGCTCCAAAAAAGCTGGAATTTGTAGATTACTCTCTCCGTCCATAAATAATGTCTTTCTCGCTTCCCGAGAAATAACTTAAATTAATTTTATATAAAAAACTATTAATATTTATGATATATAAATGATATCATTAGATAGATCTTTTGATCTTGTTTTTTAATAAATTTATTTGGAGACACAAATGTTACACATATTTTAAAATAAATGTAGCCAAAGTTATGACACGGAAACCCAAAACGACACTTAATAAGGGACTAAGAGAGTACCTCTTTAGGTGCTCTCACAACTCCATTTTTTCTGGAGCTGTGTGCGTGGAGCTGAAACCGTTTAACTAAAAAACATGAAGCAGAGCTGAAAAACATGGAGCGGAGCAGTCCCAAACAGACCCTAAATAAGTTGACACATCATAAAAAATGGAATGTTTGCATGAAAAAAGAAGGTGAGAGAAGTCTTTCGTTTCATCTCCACGAAAAGAACTAGCTTGGTTTCCAACATCTGGGTATTCGCGTGAAACCAGGTTTGAGAGCTTTCATTTCATCCCCGTAGATCCCGTGCGGCTCCTCCTTCTCCGTCATCCCCGCCCCCCCTCCCAATCTTCCCACGTCTCGACCCCTCTCTTCCCGGAATGAGATCCCCTGTAGTCACCCTCTGTGACTGCTTCCGGCAGTCGATCCATATCTGCCATTCACCTGTAATCCAAGGGAGCAGCTGAGCTCAGGCGCTGCATCTCTTTCACATGCTGAGTAGGCCCAACAACACGGCCTGCATAGACGTTTCCGTCGCTAAGCCTACGCACGACACCTTCTCGGCACACAGTAGAGTTTCTTATTTTGGTGTGGGAAAAGTACATTTTTTCTACCTCAACTTTTAGGGAAAGTCCATTTTTTCGTTGAATCTTAAAATCGCAGGAACCACGACTCTTAGCTTTTGAAACCATGCATTTTAACTCTCTAGTCCAGTTATAAGAAGGTTTGAAGGCGGTCTTTTATTTATTTCGTTTGAATCATTAAAAAAAATATAGTAAATCACAAAAAACATAAAATAGAAAATCCAATTTTGTTGGACTGCACGTAAGTAGATCTACACAGTGAACATATAATATGGTATATTTTAGTACTCCCTCTGTACCTATAAAGCAAGTCATTTTGGACAAAGTTTGAGTCGAATATAAATCATGAACAATTTTTAAGTTGTTGAGTTTGGAAATGTAAAAACCATATCATTAGATTTTGTCTTAAAAGATAATTTTATAAAAATATATACATATCATATTTCAATAAATATTTTTTTTAAAAAATAAATAGTCAAAGTTATGCTTTGGAGACCGTGTCGCTATCCAAAACGACTTGCTTTACGTGTATGGAAGGAGTACAATTTTTTTTATAGATTTAGATCTATTCTATCCGTAATTAATTGGAATAATTAATAATTGCAGTATCTATGATCCAATCGTGACGAAGTATTTATAGTGGCATACATATTGTATGCTCGAACTATAGTAAAAAAATTATAGTCATTTGATCATATATAACTTAGTTATAGATTTTCTTAGATTTAATAAGCATAAACCCTAAATATTATACATAATGCAAGAGTATGGATTTTTTTACTACAATTCAAGCACATAATATTTAGATCACCATAAAAATTTCACCACAGTTGTTGACGAAGATAAAAATGTATTTTCCGTGTTAAAATAAGGAAACTCTGTTGCGTGACCAGAAGGTGCTGTGTGTGGGCTCAGCGATGGGAACGTCTTAACAGGCGTGTTGTTGGGCCTACTCAGCGTGTGAAAGAGGTACAACGCTTGAGGTCAGCTGCTCCCTTGGATTACAGGTGAACGGCAGATATGCAGTCACGGAGGGTGACTGCATGGGATCTCGTTCCGATGGCGCATGGATCCCGGAAATCTTCGGCGCCAAACACCCCCCCCCCCCCACCCCCACCCCCACCCCCACGCATCTGCAATTAGATTGGGCCGCTTCTTTCTTTTATTTTTTTTCTTTGTCCCAGTAATAGAAACGTGTGCTCTCACATACAGTACGCGTGGAAGCAGAGCTGGCCCTGCACGGATGCAGCATGCGCTCGCATTTATGTTTATCGTTTTCTTTTCTTTTTTGTTTTCTTATACTTTTAGTGTTTCATTTACGTGTTTTTTTATTTCTATTTATACGTCCAATCATTTTTATTCCTAGTTTCTTTTACTCTTCTTTTCTTTGTTTAATTTTTATTTTTCTTTTTCTTTACGTTAGGTACATTTATTTTTTACTTTACTTTTATTTCTTTTTATCTTTAATTCCCTTTTCTTTTGTGTGTTTTTCATTTATTTTTCCTTCTTTTTTTAAAATTTACTTTTTTCCCTTTTACTCTAATTAATTCTTTTATTTATATGTTGTTTTTTTTATTGATGGCTAGCTATGGGCTATAGAATTAGTGCATAGTATCTAAACAACGGAATTGTTTTTTGAATCACGAATTCATTTAATGTTCTGTTTCATTCCCTTTCTAGATTATGTGGGATCTTTTTTTTATTCTATTATTTTATATTTATCTTATATTTAGTCAACCCTTTAGTAATACATTTTCTATTTTATTAAGTTAAGTTAATCCTACATGTTCCATATCATTTGTTATTCATTTTAATTTCTTTTTTACTTCATTATGTTTATTTATTTATTTTGGTTTTAGTTTTCTATTTTTATTTTACTCTAATTATTGTTATTTTAATCATTTTCTTGATTTGGTTTTCCATTTTATTTTAATATTTAATTTATTTAGTTGTTTTGCATATATTTAGTATTTATTTTTCATTTCTATTTTTGTTATTTTTAATCTATTTAATTACTCTAATAATTTCATCTTTTACTCTCTTTTTTATGTACACGTGATGTTTGCGTAATGTTATATGCTATATTTTTGCTATATTATGTTTTCTTCATTTTGTATTTAATATTCTGATATTATTTTCTTTATTTTTTATTTTTGTAAATTTTGTATTCGTGAGATTTTTCATGTATCTATCTTTGTTAGTTTATATAGTATTCACATAATAGGTTTGATAGTATATTTTAGATTGTCCAAATAGTACCATGTTAGATTCTTTTTAGTTTCTTTATACATTTTCCTTTGTTATTTTATTTTTATCAAGTAGATTATTTTACTTTATTTACTTTTAAAATTTTCCATGTTCCATGAGATATATGTGATGTTTATGTAATATTTATATGATGTTCGTGTTATATATATGTGATGTTCTATAATATATTTTGCGATATTTATGTAATACACAAATGATGTTTTACATTATATTTTTCGATGTTCATGTAATACACATGGGATGTTCTACATTCTATTTTGGAATGTTCAGGTAATAGACATGGAATATTCTATAATTTGTTTTAGAATGTTCAAGTAATTCAATTGTGATGTTCTATAATTATCTGTGAGCATTTATATAGCACATGTGATATGTTATGTAGTATATGTTAAGTTATTCTGATGTTCTTTTTATTTTTTTCTTTATAGTTAAATTGTTTCCTCTTCATTATTTTACTTAATTAAGTAGTTTCTTTTTTTCACTTTTATGTCATTTTTTATTATTGTATTCATAATTATACTTTTTTTTGTCTTTGCATAGTGTATTTGTGAGCTCTTCCATAGTGTAATATATGTTGTTGAAGTAGTATCTATAGTATGTTCCATAATGTATTTTTAATTGTTCTAATAATACAAATAAAATGTTCAGTGTTATATTTTTGCTTGTTCAAGTAGTATTTACAGGATGTTCTACACCAGTTTTCAAATTATCCATATAGTACACAAAACCTACTCTCTCCGTTTTAAATTATGGTTTGTTTGACTTTTTCAACCTCAAATTTGACCACTCGTCTTATTCAATTTTTTTTTTGCAAAATATCACTTTTTCTATTGTGGCTTGCTTATTTAATAAATGATCTACAAGAATAATTTAAATTTAAATTTAACTATGTTTGTGAGTGGTCAAACTTAGGGTCAAAAACTCAAACGAATTATAATTTGAAATGGAGGGAGTACTTTTTAAAGTTTAATTTTATTCTTTTTTTTTATTTTGTTAGGTTTAAGTTTTATTTATTTTCCTACAGTGGTGTATTTTACAATGATTTACCCGTGTGATATATTTACTAATGTTCGTGTAATGTTAATGTGATGTTCGTGTAGTGTTAATGTGATGTTCTACTATGTATTTGTGATATTTGCGTATTGTTTATGTGATGTTCTATTATGATTTGTGATGTTCGGTAGTATTTTTTACTTTTATTTGACTAGAATTAGTTACTTTATTAATTATATTTTAAATGTTTTATTTGATGAGACATTCGTGTTGTATACATATGTTGTTCTTTGCTTTTTTATGTTTTAGTAGTGTTAATGTGATGTTTAACAATTATCTTTAAATACACGCTTACCATGAGATAAGTGTTCATTATTTTTTTTATCAAAATGTATCTATGTGGGGTCTTGTTTGAAAGAGTTTGTAAGAAACACTGCCACAATGTGTATGCAATGTACATATCCTCAAACCCTATACATCACAAGCGCACCAAACATACAGAGCTTGGCATCTAGTGGCATCTAGTGGCAGGATACCTATCTGTCGCGAAGGTGTTTCCTTCATGGAAGTGCCACTTTCCCATTTAAGATTGTTTACAAGTCAAAATACTGATTATAAGATTCAAATATATTAATACGCAGTGTCATATCCGTGGGTTGTAACGAAAAAAATAATATTATAATAATTCTAATTTGAATGTGTTGTACTATTACAAAAACATGACACCCCAAGTGCGATATTTGTGACATTATGTTTGTAGCCAATCATCAATATTATATATTTTCCACCCAACATGAACAATAATTTAAGTTTTTCATGTGAAATTAAAACAATCTAACAACCGTGTCAATTACAAGTGTTCATTACAACTATCTATTCTACCACAGCCAAGTAATGTTTCTTATAAATAAAGGATTTTGAAAATTAATGATTTGTTTATACCAGCGCTGGGCTGAAGCTAGTAGAATATCGACCATGCGATACTAAAATGGTGGAGTTTCTACTAATATTTTAAGTAGTAATTAAACACTAATACTAGTCATAGCACATAAGAATCTTACTAGAAAATATTTAGTAGGCAAAGTTTATACTAATTTTTAAATACTAAAATATTAGAAGAACCCTATCTTACTAGGAGTGTGAGAAGTTTAATATTCCCTCCATACTCAAAAAGATTATCATTTTAGAAAACGACACGGTCTCTAAAGTGTAACTTTGACCACTTATTTTTTAAAAAATATTTATTGAAATATAATATATATATACTTTTATGAATTAACAACTTAAAAGTTATTCATAATTTATATTCCTAATGTTTGACTAAAACCTTTTCTTAAACGATAAATTTTTTGAGTACGAAAGGAGTATTTAGGTAGTGAAAGGGCAGCTAACATTATGAACGCCTTATATTCGCCCCGGCACGTGTTGATAGAAATGTCACCTTGGTCTCTACTCCAACCGTTTGGATCCGAGAGGTGTCACCTCCGCATCGATGGCGGCGTCGCCGGGAGAAACAAATTAAACAGGCTTCCGTCAAGATCCAAAGCTCCAACGTTGGACGCCGGCTAAGCCAAACAACAGGGGGGCGATGCGAAGCGAAGGCGCTAGCTAGGAAATCTGTAAGAAATAAACTAGAGGCGATTTGGGTGTGCAGGTGTTGCCAAACCATACATTACTTACTGCTAGCTCATTGCATACGTACTCCGGAGAAACCAAACTCCCGTAATAATAGTCTCTCTGTATAAACACGAGCTGATCGATCTTTACATTCTGATGAGATCGAGCAACGACGAGCTCGCAGAGGACTAAGACTAAAATGGCGAGGAATCAGTTCTCGTATTGCATTCTCCTCGCGGCGATCCTGCTCGCGCTCCCGCTGACAACGAACGCCGCCGGCGGCCGCCTGGACCAAGCCGCGCTGCTGAGGCAGCTCATGGAGTCTTGTCAGGCACAGGGCGTGGCCTTGTCTGACGATGAGACCGACGACACATGGGCTGACTCCGTGAGAAGCTTCGATCACCTGCCCCGTACTGCAGCGACCCCACGGGCAGCAAGGAGGCCGACAGGATCACGGCGCTGCCGGGGCAGCCGCCGCGCGTCAACTTCGAGCAGTACGCCGGGTACGTGACGGTAAACGAGGAGCACGGCCGCACGCTCTTCTACTACTTCGTCGAGTCTCCCTACGACGTGGCCTCCAAGCCTCTCGTCCTCTGGCTCAACGGAGGTATTAATTCCTTTTGACGTTCGATCGGCAAAATATGATGCAATTTGAGCACATGCTACGTGTTTGTACGTTGCACGCGCGCACGCATGCAGGGCCAGGGTGCTCGTCGCTGGGAGCCGGCGCGATGATGGAGCTTGGCCCGTTCCGTGTCAACCCCGACGGCAAGACCCTGAGCAGGAACCGCCATTCCTGGAACAACGGTATGTAGGTGGCGACGGCTCTCTGTCAGTCTGTTGTGTTTTGCAAAAGAAAACAGATACATGCGAGACGACATACGATCGACGGCGAGACTACTGATTTCATCTTTCTGACGAGACGTAGGTGGTTGTGACGTTGTTTGCAGTGGCCAATGTCATCTTCCTCGAGTCCCCGGCCGGAGTCGGCTTCTCCTACTCCAACACGTCATCAGACTACGACGAAAGTGGTGACAAGAGGACCGCAGTGGACTCGTACATCTTCCTACTCCACTGGCTCGAGCGGTTCCCCGAGTACAAGGGACGCGACTTCTACATCGCCGGCGAGAGCTACGCCGGCCACTACATCCCGGAGCTGGCCACCGTCATCCTGGCCGTCCGCAAAATCACAGGGAACAACCCGACAAACCTCAAGGGGATCTTCGTAAGTCTAGTGCATGGCAGTTAATTTCACGTACTCCTAGTTATGCACAACACGATAATTACTAACTCTGTTCTAAATTATACTTTGTTCGAGTTTTTTTACCTTACTCATCTTATTCAAAAACTTATGTAAAATATTATTTTTTCTATTGTGGCTTACTTTTTTTATTAAAATTTCTTAAAGAATAATTTAAATTTAACTATGTTTATACAAATTTTTGAATAACATGATTGGTCAAACTCAAAGTAAAAAAAATCAAATGAGTTATAATTTAGAACGAAAAGAGTAACTAGCCCGTGGTGTTGTTTTTTTCCCGTTGGTTCCAGGTTGGTAACCCGTTGCTTGATCACTATAAGAATGACAAGGGCTCTCTCGAGTTCTTGTGGAACCATGGGGTGATATCTGACAAAGTGTGGGCCAACATTACCAAGCACCACAGCTTCGGCCCGTCCGATGGCATTTGTGGCGGAGAAAATCATCGTCACAGCCTATCGCGAGAATACGTAAGAGATGGAGGGTGGTTGTCTAATACTAGTTTTCAACCAAACGGTAACCAGAGTTGTTGTGGCGGACATGCAGTTGTGGCGTCGCCGAAGAAGACAGGGAACCAAATATCCCCTAAGTCACCATCCAAAGCCTTGAACATCGACCCGTACAACATTTATGCTCCGGTTTGCATCCAGGCGCCCAACGGGACGAACTACTCCAGTAGTTATGTAAGTATAGTAATAATAATATTAATAGGAATATGAGTTAGTTATTATTCTATCAAATTGTTTAATACCTTATTATTAGAAGAAAGGTTATTTAATAGTCCCTTAATATAAAGGAGAAGAATCCATTAGGCACTTCTGATTGATGAATTATACCGGTGTGTATAACTATGACAGTTACCTGGCTATGATTCGTGCATAGAAAACTACGTCGATGTCTACTTGAATTGCCCTAAGGTGCAGGAGGCATTCCATGCTCGGGTCAATACCGCTTGGTCACTGTGTGCGTAAGTAGTGGCACCTGCCCTAATGTACTGTTTGCTCTTGGCAAACCCATTGGTTATTCTGACATGTGAGACCTTCTTTCATTGGTTCAGGAGATTACCCTGGAATGACATCCCATTAACAATGGTTCCGACGCTCTCATGGCTTGTTGACAACGGATTAAGTGTTTGGGTGTACAGGTAATAACATACCCGCCAATTCAGTAGGGGCCTCGGCCCCTTCTGTTCTCTCTTTCTAAAAAAACCATACCCACCAATCCAGCAACCCCATCAATGCAATAATCTAAATTTTTTTAAAAAGTTACTCGACAATTATCATGGTTGTGCATAACTTGTTGTCAGCGGCGATATGGACAACGTGTGCCCCATTACTGCAACGAGGTACTCTATCAAAGACCTCAATTTGACAGTCACAAAGCCATGGGGCCCGTGGTACACTCCTGCCAACGAGGTAATGCACATGAACACAACTCGGACAACAAAGATGCAATAGTGTTTATATGAGCTGAATTGTGGTGGTTTGTATACATAGGTTGGGGGCTACATTCAGCAATACAAGGGAGGATTCACGTTTGCGTCTGTCAGGGGAGCTGGTCACATGGTGCCAAGTTTTCAGCCTAAGAAATCGCTAGTTCTCTTCTACTCATTCCTCAAAGGCGTGCTTCCACCTGCCGTTTCGTTGTGGCATCCGTGAAATCGTGGAATTACTTCAAGTCTATAGCCAAGGAAAATACCTGTCTTACTAGACACAAATACATTCTACTGTTCATGGGAGTGAGTCACCAGGCTTTCGACAATTCCCCCTAAATTATTTTTATTTTTCAAACAAAATTCAGCCAAAGTATGGCTATTACCATTTCTTGTTAAAACATACCTTCAAACTACAATAAATCAATAAATTCTGATTCAAACAAGTAACAAGAGAGCCTTCTATTAAATTGTTGGTTGTTTCTAGTTCAAACTTCTGCTACCATATACTCTATGTATACTTGTATACTTCATATACATACTACCCTAGATAGTCTAATATGATCATATCCTTTATGTATATATACTTCGTCGTTTTATATACACCATAAATCTAAAGATATACAGGTGACAGTAACTACATAGGTGTAAAAAAAAATTCTATATACATACACACATGTATGTATGTATGTAAAGAAAATTCACCAACATGCGCAACATCACTTAGACTCATCAATGTCTTCATAATACTCCCTCTGTATCATATTTAAAAGTCGTTTAGGACAGCGACACGGTCTCCCAAACACAACTTTAACCTCTTGTTTCTATAAAAATATTTATAGAATAATGATATATGTATACTTTTATGAAAGTATTTTTCAAGACAAATCTATTCATATAATTCTCGCATTTACAATCTCAACAACTTAAAAGTTATTCATGATTTATATTCCTAATGCTTGACCTAAAGGTTTTCCAAAACGACTTCTAAATATGATACGGAGGGAGTATATATTTAATTTATCCACCATGGATTATTTCTTAATATTTGGCACTGTATTTTTTCCCGATAAAGTTAGTTTCCATTAATAACAAAACATTTGTATCATTGTTATATGACCATGATTTAGTATGGTTTGATGATCATGACGACAATAGAATCATTACAACTAATATGTTTTTATGATGCATGTAACAACTTTGATCACGTTTCAAGTTGAATTAGAGAAGAAATAAATAACATCCTTCTAAAGTTTTCTTAACGGATAAGTCACAAGAATGTTTTCTTAACGGATCGAATGAGTTAAACAACCCTGATGGATCATAGGGTGATGATTCAAAAGCCAGGCCCATCAAACGCTTCGCTGAGAGAAAACGTGGGTCACTGGAGTAAAGGTGTCCAATTTGAAAAAAAAAAGTGTCCGCAGAACCTAGCAAGAATACGAACACCGTCGCGCGTCGCTGAAGAAACGAGTCGACGACCTAGCATAGGCACGGGGACAAGGAGAGCGGAGACATCATGCCTCATGCAGTAATGCGTGGCAAGACCGAACGATGGGCGATTGCAAGCAGAGCACGCCTGGATTGCAAGCTAGAGAACAATCCTAGCCACACACGACCCTGGATGCCCCACCAACACGTACGCACCCGCGCGCGAGAATGCTCGCCGCTTGCCTGGGAGCTGCTAGCCTGCTACCAGCGAGCAAACGCCCCCGGCCACAGCACGCCTGAGCCATGCGAACACCAAGGCTAGAGACCAAAGAAAGACGACGATGCCCTGCAGGTCGAGATGGCAGAGCACACCTGCGCGGCACCCCCGCCACCTGCCTGCGTCACGTCACGACCACCCGCCACACGCCTTCAACCGCAGCGCACGCCGCCGGCGGCCGGCTGCCAACGAGCACCACGCACCTAAGAGCCACAGTGCGAGGCTCTTAGAAACAAGCGCCAGTTCCACAATATGTTACATATGTGTCTATAGAACAAGCATCACTAGTAGAACACATGCCTCTAACATAACAACCTAGTACATACTATCCTTCGAAAACAGGTCCGTAAAATAACAAGCGTATGTAATAGTTCATCTTAATATAGACGTTTTTTTTTTCCGAAGAAGCTTCTGAACACTACGTACAACGCGTCTAAGATATGAAAATTATTAAAGACGTGTCTTCCAAACACACATGTGAAAATTATTGAAGACGGTTGGAGCCTGCGCATATTTGCAGTAAGCGCTTATTAGATACGCGTGTTGACCTTGCCGGACCCAGACCTGCAACCCCCAGGCGACCTACTGCAGACGTATGTTGCTGAAACACGTCTGTACAGACAGTCCTCACGTCAGTAAGCGCAATGGATATGTGACTTTTACATAGTGGTAGTCACCATTCAAAATGGTAGAACATGTAACTTTTGGCATGATCTGTGGAACAACGAGATTCCAAAATTTTAGTATCCAGAGCTCTTTTCTTTTGTAAAGAAGGATAGTATGACCTTCCAACAGGTTATGACAGCTGTTGATGATCCCCATAATCTCTTTCATCTTCCTCTCTCTGCTTTGTCTTTTGAGCAGTGGACTGAATTGCATGGTTTTTTTTATGTCAATGGGTCTAATTGAAGAGAAAGACCAATGGATTTGTATTTGGGGATTAGCTGTGTATTCCTGCAGCAAAACCTATAAATTATTTGTTTATACCAGCGCCGGAAGCTGAAGCTAGCATTATCGAACCATGCGTTCCGTTGGAGCACTGTCCAAACTCCAAAGGGCAGTTAGCATATTCTCAACGACTTATTATATTGGCCCCAGTGACGGATCCAGGATGCAACCAGGGGCTAAGTAACAATATCATGATCAACAATGAAAATTTTGGTGAATTTTATAGAGATTTAATGAAAAATGAGTGATTTTATAGAGATTTAATGGAGAAATGGATAAATTTTGTAAAAATTTTATAGAAATTTAATGCATTATACTAGTATACTTAATGGAGAAATGAGGCGGGGGCAGCCCCCCTGGATCCGCCACTGATTGGCCCTACACCTCGTCATTGATGGCGTCGCCATGAGAAACAAATTAAACAAAGCTTCCGTCAAGATCCAAAGCTCTAACGTTGGATGCCGACTAGACCAGACAACTGGGGGCGATGCGAAGCTAAGGCGCTTGGGAATATATAATAAATAAACTAGAGGCGATTTGATCGTGCAAGTGTTGCCAAACCATAAATTACAGCTATAGCTCATGGCGTCCGTACTTCGG
Organism: Microstegium vimineum; assembly: GCA_022036555.1. Lineage (NCBI taxonomy): Eukaryota > Viridiplantae > Streptophyta > Magnoliopsida > Poales > Poaceae > Microstegium > Microstegium vimineum. The sequence goes on along the minus strand of CM039119.1, from coordinate 50,837,184 downwards.
AGAAACCAAACTCCCGTGACACACAGTCTACTCTTTCTCTATATAAACACGAGATGATCTTTGCATTCTGATGATCGAACGACAACGAGCTCGCAGAGGACAAGGACTAAAATGGCGAGGAATCAGTTCTCTTATTCCATTCTCCTCGAGGCGATCCTACTCGCCCTACCACTGATGACGAACGCCGCCGCCGCCCGCCTGGACCAAGCCACACTGCTGAGGCAGCTCATGGAGTCTCGTCGGGCACAGGGCGTGGCCTTGTCTGGCGACGAGATCGACGACACATGGGCTGACCCCGTGAGAAGCTTCGGTCAGCTTCCCACATACTGCACCGACCCCACGGGCAGCAAGGAGGCCGACAGGATCACGGCGCTGCCGGGGCAGCCGCGCGTCAACTTCGAGCAGTACGCCGGGTACGTGACGGTGGACGAGGAGCACGGCCGCGCACTCTTCTACTACTTTGTGGAGTCCCCATACGACGCGGCCTCCAAGCCCCTCCTCCTCTGGCTCAACGGAGGTATTAAATAAATCCTTTTGGGGGCTAATTTGGAAGCAAGGACGAAAAGGAAAACTCAGGGATGAAAATCTCTCTTTAATTAACTATAATAAATTGGTATTCAAATAATATTTGTATGAATTTCTCACCATAAAAAAACCAGGAAATCTAGGGAATTTGAGTTTTTGAAAGGGGCCTTGGCGTTCGATGGGTAAAATATGATGCAATTTGAGTATGTACTACGTGTTTGTACGTTGCACGCGCGCACGCATGCAGGGCCAGGGTGCTCGTCGCTGGGAGCCGGCGCGATGATGGAGCTCGGCCCGTTCCGTGTCAACCCTGACGGCAAGACCCTGAGTAGGAACCGACATTCCTGGAACAACGGTATGTAGGTGGCGGGGTTCTCCGAGTCTCTGTCAGTGTGTTGTGTTTTTGCAAAAGAAAACGAGATACCTGCGAGACGACAGACGATCGACGGCGAGACTACTTGTTTCATCTTTCTGACGAGACGTAGGTGGGTGGTGACGTTGTTTGCAGTGGCCAACGTCATCTTCCTCGAGTCCCCGGCTGGAGTCGGGTTCTCTTACTCCAACACGTCGTCGGACTACGACGAAAGTGGTGACAAGAGGACCGCAGTGGACTCGTACATCTTTCTACTCCACTGGCTGGAACGATTCCCCGAGTACAAGGGACGCGACTTCTACATTGCCGGCGAGAGCTACGCCGGCCACTACATCCCGGAGCTGGCCACCGTCATCGTCGCCGTCCGCGAACTCACAGGAAACAATCCGACAAACCTCAAGGGGATCTTCGTAAGTCTAGCGCCATGCATGATAGTTAATTTCACGTACTTGCAGTTATGCACAGCACGATAAATAGCTTCTTTGACCGTTCCAACAAATTATAATTCTTTTGATTTTTTTACTCTAAATTTGACCGTTCATCATATTCAAAAACTTTTACAAAAGATAACTTTGTTCTAGCTTACTTTATGAATAAAAGGTCTTCAAGAATGACTTAGTTTTGACTATGTTTTTGCAAAAAAAAAATTAATAAGATGATTGCTCAAACTTCAAGTAAAAAAAAAGAACAAATTATACTTTGGAACGAGGAGCGATTGGCTAGTCACGATGCTTTTACCCGTTGGTTTCAGGTTGGCAACCCGTTGCTTGATCACTATAAGAACCACAAGGGCTCTCTTGAGTTCTTATGGAACCATGGGGTGATGTCTGACGAGATTTGGGCCAACATTACCGAGCACTGCAGCTTTGGCCCGTCCGATGGTATTTTGTGCAAGGAGGCCAAGTCACAGTTCAAAGTCGGGGACATCGACCCGTACAATATTTATGCTCCGGTTTGCATCCAGGCACCGAACGGGACGAGCTACTCCAGTAGCTATGTAAGTATAATAATAATAACACACAATATGAATTAGTTATTATTATATCAAATTATTTAATCCTTTATTGTTAGAAGAAAAGTTTTTTAGTAGTCCCTTAAAATAAAGGAGCAGAATCCAGCAGGCATTTCTGATCGGTGAATTATACCGATATATAACTGTGACAGTTACCTGGCTACGATCCATGCATAAAAAACTACGTCGTTGTCTACTTGAATTGCCCTAAGGTGCAGAAGGCATTCCATGCACGGGCCAATACCGATTGGTCAATCTGTGCGTAAGTAGTGGCAACTGCCATAACGTATTGTTTGCTCTTGGCAAACCTATTGGTTATTCTGATCTGAGACCTTATTTCATTGGTACAGGGGATTACCAGCTTGGAATGACAGCCCGTTAACAATGGTGCCAACACTCTCATGGCTTGTTGACAACGGATTAAGTGTTTGGGTGTACAGGTAATAACATACCCGCCAATTCAGTAGGGGCCTCGGCCCCTTCTGTTCTCTCTTTCTAAAAAAAACATACCCACCAATCCAGCAACCCCATCAATGCAATAATCTAAATTTTTTTAAAAAGTTACTCGACAATTATCATGGTTGTGCATAACTTGTTGTCAGCGGCGATATGGACAACGTGTGCCCCATTACTGCAACGAGGTACTCCGTCAAAGACCTCAATTTGACAGTCACAAAGCCATGGGGCCCGTGGTACACTCCTGCCAACGAGGTAATGCACATGAACACAACTCGGACAACAAAGATGCAATAGTGTTTATATGAGCTGAATTGTGGTGGTTTGTATACATAGGTTGGGGGCTACATTCAGCAATACAAGGGAGGATTCACGTTTGCGTCTGTCAGGGGAGCTGGTCACATGGTGCCAAGTTTCCAGCCTAAGAGATCGCTAGTTCTCTTCTACTCATTCCTCAAAGGCATGCTTCCACCTGCCGTTTCGTTGTGGCGCCCGTGAAATCGTGGAATTGCCTCAAGTCTACAGCCAAGGAACGAAAACGACTGTCTTAGTACACACAAATACATTCTATTGTTCATGGGAACGAGTCACGAGGCTAGAAAAAGTACTCTATGAGTTACTTTTATTTTTCAAACAAAATTCGGCCAAAGTATGGTTGTTACCATTTCTTGTTAAAACATACTTTCAAACTAGAAGAAATCAATAAATCCTGATTCAAACAAGTAACAAGAGAGCCTTCTATTAAATTGTTGGTTGTTTCTAGTTCAAACTTCCGTTACTTTCATTATATATATATATATATATATATATATATATATATATATATATATATATATATATATATATATATATATATATATATATATATATATATGGAAATTCTTTTTTACTCCTGCGTGTATCTACTCCGGCCTCCTACTATATGCACGCGACATCTTAGCGGGCCGATGACGACCTCCCACCCAGAACCTTCGTAGCAGGTTTGGGATTATCGGGTTTAATAGATCATTACCCGTTAGACTAATTATTTATACACTAACATACGGTTCCTGATGGCGCCTCCACCAGTCCACCACAACGGCGCCGGGGCACCCTCCACCCGGACCACCCCAGAGGCTGGTGGCGGTGACCCTCCTGTGCGTGCCCGTCAAGCCTCCACCCAGGCGATGTGCGCTCCTCTTCCATCACTGGCGGCGGCGACCATTCCCCCGCATGCCCCTCGATCTGCATCGGCGAGCTCGCTCGAGTCCATGGCGTCCCCTCCCCCCATTGAAAGTGCATCTAGCCCTTTAGTGGGTTTTGGTGAATTGAGTGACAACACAATTAAAGTTCTAACAAGTTTGCTAAGTGTATGAAAGGTTCAACAAGAAAAGCAAACTTGATGGTATTCCACACAGTGTTCAAATGAATGTCAAATTGTGTATTGTTGTATTGGAAGATCATGGGAATAATCTAAGTCAAGCAAAAGACAACAATGCAAATGGAATCAATGAAATAGCCTCTATGTTGTGGGATATCATAGTATCATGTGAAAGCAAGCATGTTTGGTAAATGTCAAATGATACATGAGTTGATAGCTATGGATTGGTCTCTATATTGGTTTGCTTTACATGAACAAGAAGAGTTGGATAGTGGACTAGTGTTGATCAAGGATTGAATAATGAATCAATAGTGCATTAGTGAGAGAACACCAAGCAAAGGTCAAATGACAAAGGAGACAACGTATATTGGATATAAGATGGTCTCTACTTTAGTTTGCTTGTATGGACAAAGATTTGGAAAATCACTTTGCATTAATATGATCAAGCTAGAAGTATGAAGATAGAGATTGTAGTGATTGATAGGAGTGTCAAGCCAAAATAAGGAGGATCTAAGGAATTATGAATTGGCTTGACCATATTGATATGGAGTCTCATATATCAAAGCTTGATTGATCTCAACATTCATATCTATAAGATATTCAAGCAAGGATCACAATACTGAAGAAATGATTTTTAATCGGTGCTTAATATGATGTGACTTGAGTATGGCTTGATAGGGTGAAGATAGCAAGGAAAGGACTTCGAGGTACTAAGTAAAGGTGAAGGTCAAGGAGACCGAGGTACTATGGCTAAGGTGAAGAAGAGAGTACTTGCATTGAGTCGAAGTACTAATCGAGCTATGAGGAGTCATATTATGTTCAGGATCAATTTATTAGTGGAAGTGACTTGAAGCCATGGGCTGAATTCATATGTGTTGGAAAGATTCAAGTCACGAGCTCTAAGGTGTGTTTTCTCAAAGAGATGAGATAATGATGATTGCAAACACATGCTCAAGGTATTATAAGAATGAGGACAATACATTCAATGGTGCAGCCCCAAATTATCAAAGGATGTGGTGACCAACTCAAAAGCATTTAACTTATTTGATGTTTTGAATTTGAGTTTAGGAAATGCCGTACTACAAAGGGGGATGCAATGTGCATGCTTAAATGTGCAACCAAGTGCTCAAATTCCACCAAACATCCTCTCATACCATGCCCAGACTCCCTGCAAAACAGTTTTTCATTCGGAGCATTTTTGGGCAGAGCAGCAGTGCTGCTCCCCAAGAGCAGTAGTGCTGAGGTCCAGCAGTGCCGGGCTTTAGAGCAGCAGTGTCGGACCTGTCCGGTAGTGCCGGGCCTGAGAGCGGCAGTGCCGCGACTTAAAGTTACCGTTGGACAGCAGGGAGTATTTCTATCCCCTCCTTGCTGCCTCCAACGGTCATCTCGACCATTCCCTTCCCCAGTGCTCTCAGCAGCAGCTCTCTTCCTCTCTCTCTAACTCCATTGGAGCCCCTCAAGCTTCTCCTTTTGATTCCGCTCCAATCCTTTGAGAGATTGAGTCTCCAAACTCCATTAGAGAGCAGCCCAAACTGTTCTTCATTGCCTAGAGCACTTGGTTCGCGTTCAAGCCGGTGGATTACATTTGTTACTCTTGGAGCTTGCTCCTAGCCGGCTAGAGCGTCGCCCGTGGAGCTTGTCAACTTGTGTGGCAGCTCCGGGAGGTTTGTAACCATCTCATTGCAGCTAAGAAATCACCCCTCACTTCAAGAGTTCACTCTCTTGATTTGAGAACGAGGGAAAGACAAGCCTTGTGTGGCGAACCTCAACAACGTGGACTTAGGCCAGCCTTGGTGGCGACGCTAAACCACGGGATAAATCTTGTGTCACTTGTGTTTGGCTGTTTGCTTTACTTGCATTTGTCCTCAAGGTGATTTCTAGGGTTTGATCCCGATCTACTTGGTCGGTGTGTTGCTACCACTTTCAAGTGGTGCTAGAGGTTCCCTACACCTCTAGGAAGGTTTTCATTCAAGCGCAATTTCCATTCTAGTTATACATTTTGAATTGTGCTCAGTTCTGTCCTGGTGACCAGCACTGCCGCCCCAGAGAGCAGCAGTGTCGGGCACCCCGACAGTGCCGGACCTGTGCTAACAGAAAAGTGTCAAGTTGTTTTAAACAGGCGTATTCACCCCCCTCTAGTCCTCCTAGGCGACATCAAGGTCCTTTCACCCATGGATCCGTCGTCGGCGCCCCCTCCTCCATGCCCCTGTGGATCTGGGGACGAGCCCCACCAGTAGGCAACAGCGCGGCGGTGCCTCCCCGATCTGTCGTGAAGGTGTCTCCTTCATGGAAGTGGCATCTAGTGGCAGGATACCTATCTGCCGTGACCATGGCGGACTCCGTGGGCGAGCTCTCCGCGGTGGTGGTGGCTAGTGGCAGGGGGTGTCCGTGTTGTTGGATCTCAGCGTTGCTACTTTTTCTTTCTAAATTCCGATACTTTTTCTTGCTATTTCTTTGTTAATTCCGATGACGATAGTTGAAGGTATCTCACTTCGTTCTGTACTACGATTGATGATTTTGATTCTGCGCTATCAGGCGACGATCAGGCCGGTAGAAATTTAGAAGAAAAGTGTCGGTGTTATGACCCGGGGGTCAAGACCACCAACGAGTAAATTTGTATATCGCGTGCTCCCTCTCTCAGACGTGATGCAAGATGGACACAAGATTTATCCTGGTTCGGGCAAAGAAGGCCCTACGTCCAGCGGGGGGAGGATGACATGTATTATCTCGCACCCAAAGCGTGCTCGTACAGGGGGGGTACAAGCTGTGTTACATGGAGTCAGCCACCCGAGGGGTCGATCGAGTGGCGGTGTGTGTGGAGTGTGGACTAGGGTTCCCGAAGAAGTAGGAGCCGATCTTCAGAGTCCCTAGAAGTCGGAAAAAGTCCCCTACTCTACCTCGGCGTCCCCCTTTTATAGACCAAGGGGAGACCCGAGGGTACAGGGTCCTAACAGTAGAAGTATGGGCGGCGTATTCGCGACACAGTGTTGGCGGAGAGGTGTTGAGCACTGTCGCGGCATGGGTTTCCGTCCTTCAGGCGTCCCTGGTTGTGGCGGCAGTAGAAGTCGTCGCTGTGCAGTGTCCGCAGGCGGGCACGAGTCCCACGGCCGAAGCGGGACGGGGCGGATGGGACGGCTTCCGTACCGGAGTTGTTGAAGAGGAGGGGGTCGAGCCCCCCCGGTCGAGGGAGGGGGTCGAGCCCTGTGTGACTCCGTCGCGTTCCCGAAGTCACCGTCGAGGGTCGCACTGTTCACTTTCCGAGGGGTACTGTTGGAGTCCGTACCCGCGTAGTGGCGACAGTGGCGGCACAGTTGACGGGAATCGGGGACTGGACGGGGAGTTGGCGGATTTGACAGTGGACGCGGGCGCCCATGTCGTTAGGTGGGTTCACTTTAACCCATGCCAGAGCAGTTGGGTTAATCGAGCCCCTCGTCTGAGGGTCGTCTGCTTGACCCTTGGTCGAGGGGGAGGTCGAGGCGTCGACGGGGTTGGACAGGTCGAAGTCGAGGTAGAGGTCGGGGGGTCGTTCGTTCGACCCCTCGTCCGTCGTCGAGGTGGAGCCGGGGGTCGTTCGTTCGACCCCTCGTCCGTCGTCGAGGTGGAGCCGGGGGTCGTTCGTTTGACCCCTCGTCCGTCGTCGAGGTGGAGCCGGCCCGTGGCTTGTTGCCGCAGTTGGTGCAGAGGGGGCCCTCGATTGACGGGCCGCATCTTACCAAGTGGTGGGCTGGTCCTTGCCTTAAAAATGGTTGCTATGTTTAGCGTTAATTTATCGAAGGGTTTAGGGTACCCCTTACCTTCGTACCCGACAGTAGCCCCCGAGGCCCCAGAGGAATGATTTAGAACTCCTCTGGGGGCTATGATACGCGTTTCTCGGAGGGAGTAAGGATTGCCCGGAGGTTTTATCCTTGGCCTGCAGGGTTAGTGAGAAATCTGATTCTCCGTGGGGTGCGCGCGAGCGCACCCCGCGGGGGTAGCCCCCGAGGCCCCAGAGGAGTGATTAAGAACTCCTCTGGGGGCTAAAATATGTTGTATAGTGGGGTCTTTAAAGGATACCTGGAGGCGTGGCACCCTGTCGAGGGGTCGATTCCGTTCCTTTTCCTGAAAAGAGAAGTGTTCGAGGGCGGCTGTCGAACCCTACCGAGGGCCAGCCTTCGCTCCCTCGAGCACCACTGGAGTCAGAGCGCCTCGCCCGAGAGGTCGACTCTGTCTGCCAGGTTATGAGTTTTCGACCCTCTTTCGTCGAGGAGTGCCGTGCGTGGTCGGGCCCTCGAGCCCTCGGATGGCTAGGCCTTCACTACCTCATAGCGTCCTTCCCACGGATCCTTTCGCTCGGATCGTGGGGTGAAGAGCATCGTGCTATCCTCGTTAGGACGAGCCCGAAGTCCTCGGTGAGCTGTTCTCGGGCATGAGTCCATTAGAAATGGTGCCCTGTGCGGGTAAAAATCCGAGTGAGAACTCGACCCCGTTCGATAGGAGTCGACTAGTGGCCCGGAGGCGTTCTCATTGTTAAGCAAGCCATACGGCTCGCTAAGCACGACCATGTGGACCACCAAGGTGCCAACCCCATTCGATAGGAGTTGGTGGCTCGATGCCTCCCAGCGTAGGGATCCTTAGGTGTTCCTAGGTATGCCTCGGATATGTCCCAGGAAGCCTCGAGAGTTCGTTCTCGAGCTACCGGGACATCCCTGACTCGTGTACTCGAGGGCGGCTGTCGAACTCCGTTCGTGGAGCCAGCCTTCGCTCCCTCAAGATTTAGGGGTGGACCGGAGTCCGTTAACCATGGGTCCTTCCTGACCTCAGGTACTCGAGGGCGGATGTCGAACCCTATGTAAGGGCCAGCCTTCGCTCCCTCAAGATTTGACGGATGGTTCGTCATCCGATGCTATCCTCAGGAGGAGTCCTACCTTGTGGACCATCGAGGGGAAAAGCAGGTGGTTGTTGTATTGAACTTGGGGACATACATGTGTCGGAGCTCTCGAGGGAGGGGCTGTCGAACCCCCGGACGGGCCAGCCTTTACCCCTTCGAGGCCATGGAACGATCTGCAGTTGACGACCCGAGGCCCTGTCGGGCCTCGAGCACTCGAGGGGGGCTATCGAGCCCATTCGTAGGCCGGCCTTTATCCCCTCGAGATTTTGGGGGTGGACCGAGGTCCTAACCCGAGGTCATTTCTGGCCTCGGGTACTCGAGGGTAGCTGTCGAACCCTCTTTCGAGGGCCAGCTCTCGCTGCCTCAAGATTCCTTACCCTCGAAGACGACGTTTCCGGCCGCGCGCCTTTTTAGGCAGTGTCCGTTCGGCGCAACAGTGCGGTTACGGGGCGGAGTGCGGCAATGGGACGGTATGCCTTATCCTGGAGGGAATACGAGGAAGGAAGTACATGCGAATTAAATGTGGAGATTCTCTTGCCTGTTGCTGGATCCGTCCGTTGGCCTCCCGCGTATAAGTAGTGAGGCTGGGGGGTCTGATGGCTTTTCCGCTCACTTGCCTTCCCCTCTTCCTTGCCTTCGTCTTCCTTGCCTTCTTCTCTCCGCCTCTGCCTTAGGCGTCCCGCGAGCAGGAACTCTGCGCGAGCGAGAGAGAAAGAGAAAGATAGGGAACGTACCGTCCGCCTCCAAGTCCGAGCAAACCACCATCCCTATGGCGACCTTCCAGCTCGTCGGTGACGGCGCCTGGCCCGCCTCCTCGATCCGTCACTCGCATCTGATGGAGTTGGTGGAGAGCGGACTTCTCCGGCCCGTTACCACGGCGGAGAGGCCGGAGTGGATAGCTCCGCCGCGGGACCATGCCGAGCCCAACCTGCTGGAGGGGTACGTGGTGTCGTTCGAGGTCTTCCACCGGGCGGGGCTGGGGGCCCCACCCAGCCGCTTCCTACGCGCGCTCCTCTACCACTACGAAGTGGAGCTCCAGCACCTCACCCCCAACGGCGTCAGCCAGGCGGCGGTCTTCGCGGCGGTGTGCGAAGGCTACCTGGGGATCGAGCCCCATTGGGATCTGTGGCTTCACATCTTCAAGGACAACATCTTCCACGCCTCGGTCGGCAAGGGCAACCGCCGGAAGGTCAGGGCCGGGTGCTGCAGCATCTTCGTCAAGCGGACGCCGCTTTGGCTCCCGGCGAACCCGTCCTCGAGCCACTCCGGGTGGCACTCCGGTGGTTCTACCTGAGGAACGACGACGATCTGCTCCCGGCGTACACCGGGAGTACACTCGACGCCGAGCCTGACCGCTGGAGATACGGCATCCCGACGGAGAAGCAGAAGCACCTCAACGGCTTGCTGGACGCGCTCAAGCGTCTGAAGGAGAGGGGGCTTACTGCGGAGATTGTCGCGTCGGCATTCCACCGACGGCGGGTTCTGCCGCTGATGGCTCGACCCCTCCGTATCGACGAGATGGGTCCGGGGGTCGATCTGTCGGGTTGCCGCTTCGTCGAAGAAGAGCTGACCCCGGACCGGGTGGTCGGCCGCGTCCGCCGTTTCTTCGCGGGGGGGTTCGACCCCAAGAACGTCGCGAAGGTCCCCAGGAAGCCGGACGAGGGCTTCTTTGAGCTGGTAAGGTCCTTTCCTCCAGTTAGAGTCTTCGTGCCCACCCCTTCCGTCTTTTCTGCTCGTTCTCTAACCGTCTCGTGTCCCGCAGGGAATGTGTCCTACAAACGCTCACGCCCGCCGGTGAAGGAGGACCGGGCCACGAAGGAGGCGAACCGCCTCCGCGCGCAGAAGCAGAAGTCCGACAAGGACAAGGCCAAGGCGAAGACGGCCAGGAAGACTCGGGAGAGAGAGCTGAGAAATCAGCGCCGGGCCCAACAGAGGCGGTTGGGCCTCGATGAGGAGTTGTCGCCCTCGGACGAGGAGGAGACGGCGCCTGAGCAGGCGGTCGTTACTACTGGTGGAGAGGGGGTCGACCTCAAGGTCGGCCCCTTCCGTTGAAGCTGGGCCACGGGCGGAGCGCCCCGCGGCTTCGCAAGAAGTCGTGCCGCGGCAGACGCGGTCGCAGACGCCGCGGCCCTCGTCGGGGGGTCGATCGAGAGAGCCCCCGACGCCCGCCGCGTCGAGCGCACGGGTGCCGGGCCCGCCGGCGAAGGTGGGGGCCGGCAAGGAGACAAAGGTGGTGCCGCCGTCGAGGGGTCGATCGAGCGAGCCCCCGAAGCCTGCCGCGTCGAGCGCACGGACGACGGGCGCGTCTGCGCAGGTGGGGGCCGGCAAGAAGTCGACGGTGGCGCCGCCGGCCCCTGCCCGGGAGAAGGTGCCGAGTGCCGCCTCGACCCCTGCTCCCCAGGCGGTGGCGCTCGAGAGCTCGACCAGCCCGACGGTCGCCGGGCCGAAGCGCCGGGCTCCGAGGGGGTAAGTCGATTTTATAGTCGTTGTCTGTTTTGTTTTTTCGTCGGTAAGGGCCCGTGCTTATTATTGTGCACGTGCTCCTTTTTCAGGTCGAAGCGCCGGCAGGGAGCCGCTTCCCCCGCCCCTGCCAAGAAGCTGAAGACGGGGCCGCGGCTCAAGCAGCTGCCAAGGTCGGCCCCACCGCCCGCCCCCTTCGACGGTAGCCCCCGAGGCGGCACGAGCAGCCACGGCCCCAGAGGTGACGGCGCGGGGGGAGGCACAGGGGGTTTCGGCGTCTGCCCAGACGGCGGAGGAGGCGAGCGCACCGGCGGTGGTCGCCAAAGCGACGGTCGCGGCGTCCGCGCGGCCGTCGGAAGAAGTCGCTCCCGGCGCTCTGGGGGGCGCGGAGCTTCCGACGACGGCGGTCGCGGCCCAGGAGGTGGAGGTGGTCGGGCCCGAGGCCCCCGCGAACGAGCGGGAGGCCCCGGCTCATCCGACACCGGGGCGCTGGCCCGAGGGTCTGGCTGCGCTAGAGGCTCGACTCCAGCTCGAGCCCGTCGAGGGAACGCCCGCACCGGCACAGGGCGGGATGCTGATGGAGTCCACCCCCGCCCAGGTGGATGAGATGGTGGCCGAGTTGGTGGACCCGGCGGAACTGGCCATCATCGCGGCTCCTCGGGCGGAGCCGGAGGTGGCTCGGCCTCCCTCGAGGTTGGGGGGCCGCTGTCTCAAGGTAAGTCGCACTTCGACTCGCTTGAGACGCAGTGGGTTTATCTTGCTGTGTGCTAACTTTTTGGAGTCCTTCATCGCGCAAGGCTGCCTCACTGGCCGGGGTCTTCTTCTCCCGGTGGAGACGGCTTGGCGGGGCCGTCGACGTCCTCGCGAGGTGGCCCAGAGGAAGAAGCCTCGCCCCTTTCCGATTATCGAGGAGGGGGGACCTGCGCGATGGCGTCACGGGGACGATGGAGCAGAGGATCGCCGCCCGCAGCGCGACCTGGGGCCAGGAGGTTCTCGAGGTGGCGGACCCTCGAGACCCCAAGCGAGTCTTCCTCACGCTCGACGACCAGTCCGAGCTCCGACGGTGGGAGAACGTCGAGGAGTATCGGGCGTTGTTTGAACGCTCGGTACGTCGCGCTGCGGAGGTCGCCACCGCGGACATACACGAGGGAATGGAGGAAGGTTTTGTTCTACCTTAGATTGTACTCTGAGCTGCCTGGTTGCCGTTTGTTGACGATCTCTATTTTTATCCTTGTCAGTCGCTGCGGGTGAGGTCCTACGAGAAGTCCCAGTACATCCTCCGGGTACAGGGACAACTCTCGACCCTCCACGCCTCTCTGGAGAAGGCGAGGGACGAGGTCGCCCGCGCGAAGGCGGAGGCGGCGACTATCCAGAAGGATGCCGAGTCGAAGGTCGCCCATGCGAAGGCCGGCTATGAGGCTATCCAGAAGGAAGCCTGGGAGGCCATGTCGTCGACGCAGGCGAAGGTCGACGACGCCCTTCGGTCGACCGTCACCGTCGGGCAAGAGCGGGACGCTGCCCTCAAGGCCCAGCGCAAGGCCGAGGAGGAGGCCGCTCGGCTGAGGGAAGACATCCGAGGGCTCCGGGGAGACCTTGACGCCATCTCCCGCGAGCGCGACGCTTTGGCCACCTCGGAGGAGAAGGCTCGGACCCGTGCGACCTCCTTGGGCATGGTGGCGATGACCCAGAGGAAGGCCCTCAAGGACGCATACAAGACCATCGAGGGCCTCGAGGCCAAGGTTAATGACCAGTCCTCCGAGCTTGACGACTTCCGCCACCAGCTCGAGGAGACCGAGCAGGCCTACTCCACCTTGGATGTGCAGGCTGAAGGTGAGTGTTTCGGGTGTTGCAGAGTCTGTCCTGCCTCGACCCTTTTTCTGCTTTTTTGTTGGGTTTTGACTGTTGTGTGCTTGTTTTGGCAGAGCTTGCGAAGGAGAATGCCCGCGCCCACCAGGACCTGGACAATCTTCAGGGCCTGCTTGGCACCGAGGCAAACCTCAACGCGATGCTCGCGGCCGCCATCAACACCTTCTGCAATGACCTCTCGGTCAAGCCAGAGCCGGAGGTCGAGGGGGACGCTCGAGGGGACTCCTTGCTGCGCCGCTTCTACTCCATGACGCGGGGGGTGACGGAGAACGTCTGAGCCGCCTTGCATGTGGGGGTGAAGCGGGCCCTCGCGGTCGTCAACTCCTTCTACGACGTGGACCTCAACCTCGTTGTCGACGGGTTCGCCACCGACCCGGATCTGACCGAGGAACAGAACGACGCGAAGTGCCAGGAGTTGATGGATCACGCAGAGGTGCCTGGAGGCCTGCTGGTGAGACTCTTCGAGCCCGACGTGATCCCCTCGGTGGACGAGCAGCCCTCTGATGGTGCCGACGGGTAGTCCCGGGCCTGCGAGCCATATCTGGACAAAAAGGTCCATGTAATAGTTAGGCTTTTGTACTGATACACTGCCAAGCCCCCGAGGGCTTTTTGTATATAATGCATTTTGATCTATATGCACAAAGTTAATTTTGTTTTTTCGAGCTTTCCCTGCTTTTCTTTGCCTGAGTCGACGCCTGTGAACTAAGTGTTTGACGCACGCTCTTATCCCTAGAAGGGGGGTGGCGAGTAGGGATACCGTAGCCCTGGGGCGTAGGTGAGTCCCTGGCTCGACGGCACCCTCGACCCTTAGGGAGCTCGAGGTGCCTTTACTTAGTTAAGAAGCGTACTCGAGGGAAAGAACGAGAGGGAGAGTCGAGTTTCGAAAAAACGTTTGAGTTTTTCGGAGACTTAGGAGGGGGGTGCCCCCCCTGTTAGCCCTCGAGGGAGGTTCGACTTTGCTGAGGCAAAGTCGAGGCTACCTTAGTGCTGTGGACGGGTTCGTCTCGTTGTTTTTACTTCTTGAGCTCTCTCTGCTTTTCTTTGCCTGAGTCGACGCTTGAGAACTAAGTGTTCGACGCACGCTCTTATCCCTGAAAGGGGGGTGGCGAGTGGGGATACCGTAGCCCTGGGGCGTAGGTGGGTCCCTGGCTCGACGGCACCCTCGACCCTTAGGGAGCTCGAGGCGCCTTTACTTAGTTGAGAAGCGTACTCGAGGGAAAGAACGAGGGGGAGGGTCGAGTTTCGAAAAAACGTACGGGTTTTTCGGGGACTTAGGAGGGGGGTGCCCTCCCGTTAGCCCCCGAGGGAGCTCGACTTTGTCCGGGCAAAGTCGAGGCTACCTTCGAGCTACGAACGAACATGAAATGTGTTTCGAGAACATTTTATTCATTCGAGAATTTGTACATAAATGCGAAAATGTACAAGGCCCTGGGGCCTTAGGGATAGAAGCGACGTAGCTATTCGATGTTCCACGCGTTGGTGAAGATCTCTCCCTTCTCGTTCTTCAGTTTGTAAGTGCCGGGCTTCAGCACCTCCGCCACGATGAATGGTCCCTCCCAAGGTGGTGTCAGCTTGTGACGCCCCTTGTTGCTTTGTCGACGGCGCAGAACGAGGTCGCCGACATCGAGGTCCCTTTTGCGCACGTTTTTGTCGTGGTAGCGTCGCAGCATCTGTTGGTACTGAGCCGACTTGAAGAGGGCCATGTCACGAGCTTCCTCGAGCTGGTCGAGGGAGTCCTCTCGGGCTACCGTGTTGGCTTGCTCGCTGTAGGCTTTCAGTCGAGGGGACCCATACTCGAGGTCAGTGGGGAGGACGGCGTCGGACCCATAGACCAAGAAGAACGGAGAGAACCCCGTGGATCGACTTGGTGTCGTTCGGAGACTCCATAGCACAGCGGGCAGCTCGTCGACCCATTTCTTGCCATATCTGTTCAGCCGGTCGAAGATCCTTGGCTTGAGGCCCTGCAAAACCATACCATTGGCACGCTCGACCCGACCGTTAGTTCGAGGGTGGGCAACTGCGGACCAATTCACCCTGATGTGGTGATCATCACAGAAGTCCAGGAACTTTTGGCCGGTAAACTGCGTGCCGTTGTCGGTGATGATGACGTTGGGGACCCCGAAGCGGTGGATGATGTCGGTGAAGAATAGCACGGCTTGCCGAGACTGGATGTTGGCGATGGGTCGAGCCTCGATCCACTTCGAGAATTTGTCGATGGCCACGAGAAGGTGAGTGTGCCCACCCTTGGTTCTTTTCAGGGGGCCGACCATGTCGAGCCCCCATGCTGCGAACGGCCAAGTTATGGGTATCATCTGAAGAGCTTGGGCGGGTAGGTGGGTCTGCCTGGCGTAGAATTGGCATCCCTGGCAGGATCGAACGAGTTTGGTGGCATCGTTGACAGCCGTCGGCCAGTAGAAGCCTTGTCGAAAGGCACTTCCTACCAGCGTTCTCGGTGCCGCGTGGTGGCCACAAGCCCCCGAATGTAGGTCCTTCAGCAATGCCCTCCCCTCCTCGAGGGTGAGGCAGCGTTGAAGTACACCCGACGGGCTGCGTCGATATAGCTCGCGGCCGTCCCTGTACAAGACGTAGGTTTTGGCACGTCGAGCTACTCGACGGGCTTCCGTGCGGTCTTCCGGGAGTTCGCCTCGCGTCAGGTACTCGAGGTAAGGCGCGCGCCAATCCGTCGGAGGGGTTGGCGCCGCGGCGACCCCGTCGATATCCATGACCTCTCCCCCGCTCGTGGGGAGATCGGTCGAGGGGGGTGGGTCAACCCCTTGCTCGAGGGCGGGAGCCCCCGAGCCTAGGTCGACGGATGGTGTGTGTAGATCCCTTGAAAAGATGTCAGGGGGGACCGTCCCTCGAGTAGACGCGATTTTGGCCAGCTCGTCGGCAGCTTCGTTGTACCGACGGGCTATGTGGTTGAGCTCGAGGCCGTAGAACTTGTCCTCGAGCCTTCGGACCTCCTTGCAGTAGGCTTCCATCTTAGGATCGTGGCAGCTCGAGTCTTTCATCACTTGGTCGATCACCAACTGAGAGTCCCCTCGCACGTCGAGGCGTCGAACCCCGAGCTCGATGGCGATGCGCAGGCCGTTGACGAGGGCCTCGTACTCGGCGACGTTGTTGGAGGCGGGGAAGTGGAGGCGGATGACATATCGCATATGGACCCTTGAGGGTGATACGAATAGCAATCCTGCGCCTGCTCCCGTCTTCATCAGTGATCCGTCAAAGTACATGGCCCAGAGCTCGCTCTGAACCTGCGCTGGGGGTAGTTGGGTGTCGGTCCATTCTGCAACGAAATCTGCCAGTACCTGAGACTTGATAGCCTTCCGAGGGGCGTAGGAGAGGGTCTCCCCCATGAGCTCGGCGGACCACTTGGCGATCCTTCCCGATGCCTCCCGGTTCTGGATTATCTCTCCGAGGGGGAAAGAAGAAACCACAGTGACCGGATGGCCCAGGAAATAGTGTTTGAGCTTCCGCCGAGTGTGGACGACCGCGTACAGCAGCTTTTGGATGTGGGGATACCTCGTCTTGGTTTCGGAAAGGACCTCGCTCACGAAGTAGACAGGCCTCTGAACCGGCAGGGCGTGTCCTTCCTCCTGCCTCTCGACCACTATGACAGCGCTGACTACCTGGGTAGTCGCTGCGACATAGAGCAAGAGGGGCTCGGCCGGGCTCGGGGGGACCAAGACCGGGGGCGAGGTGAGCAAGGCCTTGAGCCTCGAGAGAGATTCCTCGGCTTCGGCGGTCCACGCGAAGTGTTCCGTCTTCTTCAGGAGTCGGTAAAGGGGTAGGGCCTTCTCTCCGAGCCTCGAGATGAAGCGACTGAGGGCGGCGAGGCACCCAGTAACCCTTTGCATGCTCTTGAGGTCTTTGATCGGGCCCATCCTCGTGATGGCGGTTACCTTCTCGGGATTGGCCTCGATGCCACACTGGGAAACTATGTACCCTAAGAGCATGCCTCGAGGGACCCCGAAGACACACTTCTCAGGGTTCAGTTTTATGCGATTAGCCCTGAGGCACCCGAACGCGACCTCGAGGTCTCCAACTAGGTTTCCGACGGTTCTGGACTTGACCACGATGTCATCGACGTAGGCCTCGACGGTCGACCCTATGTGTTTCCCGAAGACGTGGAGCATGCATCGCTGGTAGGTGGCCCCAGTCTTTTTCTTTACAAGCACGGGATTAGCTAACCACTCGGGATGATGTACCTCCTTGATGAATCCGGCCTTCAAAAGCTTGTCGACCTCCTCCCCGATGATCCTGCGTTTCTCCTCGTCGAAGCGGCGCAGGCGTTGCTTCACCGGTTTGGACCTGGCTCGGATGTCCAAGGAGTGCTCGGCGACCTCCCTCGGGATGCCTGGCATATCCGAGGGACTCCATGCAAACACGTCAGCGTTCGCACGGAGAAAGTCGACGAGCATGGCTTCCTATTTGGGCTCGAGGGTGGCACTGATCGTCAGCACCTTCCCGTCCGCGAGGCCGGGGTTGAGCGGGACGGTCTTTGTGTCTTCCGCCGGCTTGAAGTTCCCAGCGTGGCGCTTGGGGTCGGGGATCTCTCCGGACAAGTCGTGGAGGGCCGCGAGGATAGCCGAATCCTCACGGGCTTCGGCTTTTTCCACGCACTCAACGTCGCAGTCGTATGCGTGCTCGTAGGAGGTGTCGACGGTGATGACCCCCGAGGGTCCCGGCATCTTGAGCTTGAGATAAGTGTAGTTCGGGACCACCATGAACTTGGCGTACCCCGGTCTACCGATGATGGTGTGGTAGGTGCCTCGCCACGCGACCACCTCGAAGGTCAGCTCTTCCTTTCGGAAGTTCGAGGGACGCCGAAGCAGACCGGCAGCTTGACGCGACCGATCGGGAGTGCCTTCTTCCCCGGGACGATCCCGTGGAACCCCCCCGCGCTGGGCAGGAGCATGGTCCTCGGGATCCCCAGGAGGTCGAGGGTCTCGGCGTAGATGATGTTGAGGCTGCTCCCCCCGTCCATGAGCACCTTGCTGAGGCGGGTGTTGAGGATGATCGGGCCGACGACGAGCGGGTAAGCCCTGCGTTGGGGATGTGCTCGGGGTGGTCGTCCTGATCGAAGGTGATCGGCGTGTGGGACCAGTCGAGGTACCGTGGGGCCTGGGCCCGAACGGAGAAGACTTCTCGACGCTCCCTTTTGCGCTAACGCGTGGTGAGGCGAGTCGAGGGTCCCCTGTAGATCATGTAGCAGTCGTGGATCTCGGGGAAGCCTCCTTTTTGGACATCGCCCCTGACGTGGGCGTCACAGGGAGGGTCTTCCTTGCCGTCGTCTCTCCTGGGGCCAGGAGGGACGAAGTGCCTTCGGAGCATGCGGCAATCCTCGAGGCGGTGGTTGGCTGGCCCCATATGATATGGGCAAGGCTCCTTTAGCATCTTGTCGAAGACGCCCCCGTCGAGAGGGGGCCCTCGAGGCTTCCGCTTGTCCGCTGCAGAGACAAGGTCGTCGAGCTCGTCGTCGTGCTCGACGTTGGGCTCGACGTTGCGCCGGTCCGGTTGGTTCTTCTTCTTCTTCTTCCGGCCGCCGTTGCCGTCGTTGTTCCTCCTGGGCCCCTTGTTTCTCGTGGGCCTATCGTCCGAACCCCCGGGTTCATCCGCGTTGCCCTCCCCCTTCCTTGGGGGAATCTGGAAGAATGCGCCAACGGCCTCCTCGCCAGCCGCGTAGTTGGCGATGACGTCCATGAGCTCGTTGGCGGTCTTGGGGATGTTTCGCCCTAGCTCCCGCACCAACTCCTTGCAGGTTGTCCCGGCGATGAACGCCGTGATGACCTCGTGGTCGGAGATGTGGGTCAGTGCGATACGCTGCTTGAGAATCGGCGGGTGAAGGCGCGGAGGGTCTCCCCTGGTTTCTGCTTGCAGCTGCGAAGATCTCAGGAGTTGCCCGGGCGCTCGTAGGTGCCCTTGAAGTTGCCCTCGAAGATCCGGACCAGGTCAGACCAGTCCTGGATCAAGTCCGGGGGTAGCTCCTCGAGCCACCTTCGAGCGGTGTCGGAGAGGAACAATGGGAGTTGCTGGATGATGACGAGGTCATCTTTGGCTCCCCCCAGCTGGCATGCCAACCTGAAGTCGGCAAGCCAGAGCTCTGGCTTGGTTTCGCCGTTATATTTGATCAGGTTGGTGGGTGGACGGAAACGTACGGGCAGGGAAGCCTGCCGGATAGTTCTTCCGAAGACTCGGGGCCCCGGCGGCTCCGGAGACCGACATCGGTCTTCGTCGCTGTCGTAGTGCCCACCTCGATGAGCGCTGTAGCCTCGAGCCTCGGCGTCGCCGTATCGACGTCGATTGTTCACTCGAGGGGGGAGGTCGTCGACGAGGCGTTCCTGAACCGGTCGTGGCTCGACCCGGCCCTGGGGCGCCTTGTTCTGGTGGGGGCGCTGCTTGCCGCTCAGAGGCAGCCCCTCGACGCCTCGAGGCCGAGCTCTCCGCCTGCTGCACGGCCGCAGTTTGGAGCAGCCCCTGGATTTCTTCCCTGATACGTCGTGCCTGGGGGGTCGATGGCGCTGGCATGTCGCGGAGCAACATCGCGGCTGCCACGACATTCTGGCTGGCGCGGTTGAAGACTCGGGGTTCGGCGTTCCCCTCCTCGACGATCTGCCGGTGGACCTCCCGGGCCCGCTCGCGAGCTCCTCCACCCTGAGGACGCCCTCGATCCCGCTCGAGGGCGTGTTCGAGCTGCTGAAGACGCAGGCGCTCCTCGTCGAGCTTGCCGAGGAGCTCTCGGACCTGTGTAATCTGGACGTCGGGAGGTGGATCGGCTCTCTCAGGACTTGGGGGAATGGCGTCTCGAGGTGGTGTGGCGTTGGCCCCTTCCCTTTCTTCGGTGGCCGCGGTATCGTCGACGTCGTCCTGGAGGACGGTTTTCTCGTCGAGGTGGAAGCACTCCCGAGTGGAGTCGTAACTCTCGTCGGGAGAGTCCGAGTCAAAGTCGGCGTGGTAGAAGTGGGGGAAGAGCCTGCCCGTTTCTTCCTCCTCCAGGCGCCGCCGTAACGTGCCCCACGTACGGGGTAGCTCTGGCTCGCCTGGTGAAGTAGTGGTGACGGGGTCGGCCGTCGCCCACGACGGAGTCCATGGAGACTCGCCGTATGTATGTACTCGCAGCCCCGCGAGAGCAGAGTAGAGTCCGGCGCTGTTGCGCAGCCCGTATGGGAAAGGGTCGCGCGGTGGTGACAGTGTCGAGGGTGTCGGAGAAGCCATGGGAGCCTCCGGGGATGATGACGTGGCAGAGCCGGAGTCCCGCGCGGGGAGACGCCCGCCCTTGGCCCACAAGCGTGGGTCAAGCGGACCCCTCGGAGAAGGGGTCGTGTCGCCAGCTGGGACCGAGGGAACGGCATCCGGCACCCCAAAATTTGCTCGACGGCGAGCGCGTCGAAGCCGCTCGCGCCTCCTCCGGATCGCAGGCCAGAGACGCAAGCGGAGGGACCGTCGTCTGATCCTTGCTGGCTCCGGCGCAGCGGAGCTGCTGACGTCTAGGCCACGGGTGGAGGGAAAGACTATGAAGTCGCCCTCGTCCGTGGAAATGAACCCTAGACTGCCGAACCAGATGACGGTGTTGAACGGGAACGGTGGGATGGTAGAATCCATCTGAGAGAGTAGTTCGGAGTTGATCGACACGCGAATCCCCCTACCTGGCGCGCCAACTGTCGGTGTTATGACCCGGGGGTCAAGACCACCAACGAGTAAATTTGTATATCGCGTGCTCCTTCTCTCAGACGTGATGCAAGATGGACACAAGATTTATCCTGGTTCGGGCAAAGAAGGCCCTACGTCCAGCGGGGGAGGATGACTTGTATTATCTCGCACGCAAAGCGTGCTCGTACAGGGGGGGTACAAGCTGTGTTACACGGAGTCAGCCACCCGAGGGGTCGATCGAGTGGCGGTGTGTGTGTGGAGTGTGGACTAGGGTTCCCGAAGAAGTAGGAGCCGATCTTCAGAGTCCCTAGAAGTCGGAAAAAGTCCCCTACTCTACCTCGGCGTCCCCCTTTTATAGACCAAGGGGAGACCCGAGGGTACAAGGTCCTAACAGTAGAAGTATGGGCGGCGTATTCGCGGCACAGTGTTGGCGGAGAGGCGTTGAGCACTGTCGCGGCATGGGTTTCCGTCCTTCAGGCGTCCCTGGTTGTGGCGACAGTAGAAGTCGTCGCTGTGCAGTGTCCGCAGGCGGGCACGAGTCCCACGGCCGAAGCGGGACGGGGCGGATGGGACGGCTTCCGTACCGGAGTTGTTGAAGAGGAGGGGGTCGAGCCCCCCCCCGGTCGAGGGAGGGGGTCGAGCCCTGTGTGACTCCGTCGCGTTCTGGAAGTCACCGTCGAGGGTCGCACTGTTCACTTTCCGAGGGGTACTGTTGGAGTCCGTACCCGCGTAGTGGCAACAGTGGCGGCACAGTTGACGGGAATCGGGGACTGGACGGGGAGTTGGCAGATTTGACAGCGGACGCGGGCGCCCATGTCGTTAGGTGGGTTCACTTTAACCCATGCCGGAGCAGTTGGGTTAATCGAGCCCCTCGTCTGAGGGTCGTCTGCTTGACCCTTGGTCGAGGGGGAGGTCGAGGCGTCGACGGGGTTGGACAGGTCGAAGTCGAGGTAGAGGTCGGGGGGTCGTTCGTTCGACCCCTCGTCCGTCGTCGAGGTGGAGCCGGCCCGTGGCTTGTTGCCGCAGTTGGTGCAGAGGGGGCCCTCGATTGACGGGCCGCATCTTACCGAGTGGTGGGCTAGTCCTTGCCTTAAAAATGGTTGCTATATTTAGCGTTAATTTATCGAAGGGTTTAGGGTACCCCTTACCTTCGTACCCGACAAAAAGTATCACTGGATACGTGTTCTAGATTTGAGTTTACATATATCTTTTAAATTATAGTATGACTTGATACTACTTCAATATTAGAGTCGCGCTTTACATATTCTTGTTTTCACTGGATGCCTTTTAAAAAATTTAAAGTATATCATTGCATTCAACAGATAGGATTCAAAGGTTTGTGGTCATACTACTTTTCTTTCTTTTCAGCTGGAAGTATTACTAGATACATTATTAGAGTAGAGTATACAAGATACATTTTGTTTCCAGATAGAGTAGCAAAGGATACATTTTTCAGATAAGCTGTCGGATTATAGTATCTCTGGATACTTCAAAACAACCGCAGGTTTAACTTTCACTTTCAGATGCAAGGATACATTTGTCAGGCAAGAGTATTTACTGGAAGAATTATAGTATCAGCGTGAAGCAGCCTCTGCCTTTCTCAAAACTCAGTTCATGAGTATATGTGTGTTGTACTATAGCATGCATATGTGTACTCGTTAAAAACATGATGTATGTACTCATACTTTTCTTATGCAAACCATGTATGTATGTACTAATGCTTAATGGCTATACATATAATCCGTATTTTTTTTCAAGCAAGTATGTGCTCATACTACAGCTTTGCGTATGTACTCATAATTTTATCAATATATATACATTTTATTGAATGAGTATGTACTCATATATTATATATATGCGTTTTCTGTATACGCGCTTGTATCTACTCTCACATAGTATACACGGCTTGGGTAACGGGAGACGTGGTGTGGGCCTGTGGGGACGTAGGAAGCGGGGAATGTTGGGTTGAGGCCCATTAGCTACTTCCTGCTTTTCTCAAATCTTATCGGGTATAGTAAAAATCCATTAGGGAGGATGACTGTTGCCAGGTGAATTCTTGGCATGTCCGCATAGCAGATCGGATTTGACTTCTGAGTACGTACATGTATATACTTTAAAAATGTGTTTATAACTAATACATGCTGCATATACACTTGAATACTTGATTAGGAATAATTCTGTATAGTAGAAAGTATGCATTCATACATACACATACATACATGTACATGATTTTACCAAGTATGTTTAATTGTTTAGATACCGATAGTATCTATAGATACATGGAAATTATATAAGATCCTACATGTTCTCAGGTTGCATACCGAAGGAGTATGAGTACATATACATTATCAAAGGTGCATGAGTACATACAGATTATCAGAGTTTATAAGTATGAGCACATACTTATTTGATCAAACACATATTATAATTAAAGTATGAGTACATACTCATACATTAAAGTATATATATTGATCAAAGTATGAGTACATACGTCAAGCAGTGTAGTATGAGAACATACTTGTATGGAGAACATACTTTCGAAAGGACAAAAATGAGAATTATATGTACATCAATTGAGTATGAGTACTAACTATGGGGACATGATCATGTTGGTTATCCATGCATACATGCTGTATGAATACTAAAAATTAGTATATGCTCATCTATAGATTAAAATGCAGCCTTATTCACATGACTCGAAACATAGTTGTCGGGCATCAGCCTGATGATCAACGATGGGAAATCAAACTCTTTTCTGAAAAGAATAGGGAGAAACAATTATCAGAAGATACTCCAATAAAAAAAGTATGAAGTGATACTATAATATGGAAAGCATCACATGGTACTATAATACGTATCAAACATACTCTTATCTAAAAAGGTATACAAAATTACTCTTTCTGAAATTGCTTTGTAGAGATGATTTTTCTGAAAACTATTGCAGAGATCATTAACACGCCTACTAGCGTCCATCTTCTCCTAGTAAAAAAGCGAAGTACAATATTATTAGTCGAGCAGGATCAACAGATTACATTTTCAAACCATTAGATTGGAGTTGTCTAGTCTCGAGTGAGCATACTCTTTCTAAAAAAATTATATCTACTTTATTTGGTTTGTTAAAAAGTATGAACTGGTACTTGAGTCTGAAAAAATTATGAACTGATACTACTCTACTCATTGTAATTTGATGAAAGTATGAACTGAAAGTATAAAGCGATACGGCAATCTGACATCACATCTGAATTTGCTTGAGCTCTAGATGTGAAACACCTGCATATACTGCTGAAACAACATTACTCATACCTAAATCAGAATCCAAGTACTACACACGAATGGATGGATGGTGCTGTAATTGGTAATCCTAAATCCTAATTCAGATTCCAGAGGAGGTATGGACTCATACCTGTTCCAGCGCAGAGAAGCACCTCTTGCGTTGGATAGGCCTGCCGCCTGCCTGCCCGGCGGCGGCGGCGTACAAGGCCTAGCGCATGCTATTCGGAAAATACGGACTTGCTAGGAACCCGAGCACCAGGACGCCATTAGGGACGATGCAGACAATTCTAGATGTCAAGGGGCGGAGCGGAGCGGGGCGGGGCGTGGACTCTAGTATGGATCAACTCGGCGAGGGCGGAGCTTGGAGTCCGGTGTGCTCGAGCATCCCGGTGCTCGCATCTCCCATGGGGACTGAAGGTGGAAGAGAGGAGTAAGGGAAGAGGAGCCACGGAGGGAGTAGAAAGGTAGCACCATCATGGTCCACCGCCACTAGATCTATGGTGGGTTGAGTGCCGGTGGGGTGGATCCGCGCAGGAAGGGATCGGCGCCGCCACCATTGTGGGAGGCGAGTAGCGCTACGGCAGAATCCGCAGCGGATGGAGCCCGCCGCAAATGCCGTCTGCGGCGTTGGAGTGCCCCTGCAGCGATGTCGCCATGGCGAAGGGAGGCCGTCGCCTCTCCCCTGTTCGTCGTTGCTGGTGTAGAATGAATGCGGATGGTAGAAAAGTAGTATCTGCATACCGTGACGGGTGCTCAGAACAACGGGTCTGACCCGCATGTGGAACGCCGTCATCAGCCTGTTACCTTGGTCCGCCGTGGGAGTGGCTCGACGTTTGCATGCTTATACTATTATAGGTAGGTGTAGATACACGTAGGAGTAAAAATGAATTACTATATATATATATATATAGAGAGAGAGAGAGAGCTGCTATTTTGCTTCCTGTGCTCTATGTGAAGATTAATGAAACGAGATATCTCTTTGGGCTCTCGGTACTTTCCTTATATAGGGAAGATGTACAACAGGATTACAATAGATCAACTGATCCCTAGACTTGTGGTACAAGTTAGACATAATTACAACACCTACCATGATACGGTAACAACCTAACACGGTAGGACTCCTGTCACGGTAGGAGTCTGGCCTCTAATATCTTAACAACCCTTCTCAATCTTAGCCACTCTCAAGGTTAAGATTGTATCTAAACTGCTTCATCTTAGCTGCTGAGATAGCCTTGGTGAACCTGTCTGCTAATTGATCCCCAGTAGCAATGAAGCGGATGTCCAGAAGCTTGCTAGCCACTTGCTCTCGAACGAAGTGGAAATCTATCTCTATGTGCTTCGTCCTAGCATGAAACACCGGATTATCAGATAGATATTTTGCTCCCAAGTTGTCACACCACAACCGGACCGCAGAAGGATGTAGGATCTTGAGTTCAGTCAACAACTTTTTAACCCACATTATTTCTGCCGTAGCATTAGCCAACGCTTTGTACTCGGCTTCCGTGATCGACCTCGAGACAGTTGCTTGCTTCTTGGCTGTCCAGGATATCAAATTATCGCCAAGAAATACTGCAAAGCCTCTTGTTGATCTTCGATCATCGACGCAACCTGCCCAATCTGCATATGAGAATGCACTGACCAACATGGAGTTAGAACGCCTGAACTTTAGGCCTATGGCTATGGTACCCTTCACATACCGTAGGATCCTTTTAACTGCACTTAGATGTACTGTAGTAGGAGCATGAAGGTATTGGCACACCTTATTGACCGAGTAAGCAATATCCGGCCTAGTCAACGTGAGATATTGAAGGCCTCCCACCAAACTGCGATATCGTGTGGAATCATCAGGCCCAAGCTTACTGCCCGAGGTGATACTAAGCTTTTCGGTAGTAGATAAAGGGGTATCAACCGGTTTTGCCTTTTCCATACCTGACCTTTTCAGAATCTCATGAGCATACCTTGATTGAGAGAGTACTAGACCCTGCTGATTTCTTTTGACTTCTATTCCGAGAAAATAGTGCAGCTGTCCCAAGTCCTTGAGTGCAAACTCATGATGCAAATCATTCAAGAGTGCTTCTATCGCCTCTTGTGAGGAGCTTGCTACTATGATATCATCTACATAAACCAGCACGAACAGTGCTTTCCCCCCATGGTTGTAGTAGAACAGAGAGGTGTCTGCTTTGGAGGGAACAAAACCAAGAGCTAGAAGCTTCTTGCACAACCTTGCGTACCATGCCCGAGGAGCTTGTTTTAGGCCATACAGGGCCTTATCCAGCTTGCATACATAATTGGGATGCTCTTTGCTCACAAAACCAGGAGGTTAATGCATATACACTTCTTCCTCTAGCACGCCGTGAAGGAAGGCATTCTGGACATCAAGTTGTCGAAGGGACCAGCCTTTAGAGACCGCTATAGACAGGACAAGTTGTTTGGTAGCTGCCTTGACAACTGGACTGAAAGTGTCTTCATAATCTATCCCATACCTTTGCTTGAAGCCGTTCGCCACAAGACGAGCTTTATACCGGTCTATAGTGCCATCAGACTTCTTTTTAATCTTGTACACCCACTTACATCCAATGACATTTTCCCCCCGTTGTGGTGGAACAAGATGCCATGTTCTATTCTTCATCAAGGCTTGATGCTCACTGTTCATTGCAGCAACCCACTTGTCATTACTGAGGGCTTCGGCAATAGTAGATGATTCACTTGTAGAGGACATAGAAGACATGCACCAACGAACAATGCCATCAGAGTACGTTTTCGGGCAGGTGATACCAGATTGCAGACGTGTAGCAGGCCGCTGCAACTGAGATGGTGCAGGTGTGTCAACAGGCTCGGTCAGAGCAGACGATCACGGCTAAAGATCTCCTGAGCTGCTGCTTTCTGCCGTTGCAGTCTGAGGCGGGAGGCCAGGATCTGTCTACGGCTGCTGAGCCGATCTCACACTCGATGCAGGAGCAGTCGAACATGTAGAAGATCCCGGGGTAGGATTCTGTCCGCCGGTGTGCCGCAGTGGCTGCCCGAGCCCGGATCCAGAAGTGGATACGCCGCCACCTGGTGTCAGTCTGACTGCCGGAGGATCTGTGTCGGAGTCAGTGCCACCGTTGTCACGTAGCGACAGCAGGAAATGAGACCCGTTTGTCCCTGTTTCTGCACCGTTTGAGCTCAAATCTTCACCTGCATCTTCATCAGACAATCCAGAACTCATCACAGGGTTAGCGGATACAGGAGAAGACAAATATTGATCGTGAAGTAAAACATCCCCAAAACTAGTATGTGAGTGGGTCAAAGAAGAGGGTAAAAGAGCGATTTCTGCCCTCAAACGTGCACCGGCATTTGGATGAAGAGAGGCAAAGGGAAACACGGTCTCATCAAAAACAACATCCCGTGATATATAGACTCGCCCTCTTTAGGATCTAGACATTTGAACCCCTTATGAGAGTTGCTATAGCCGATAAAGACACATTGTTTAGAACAAAACTGAAGTTTTCTTTGAGTTATATGGCCTAAGATTAGGCCACACCACACAGCCCATGTAACAACCCGGTGTGTGTGGCTTCTTGCTGCATGACCGTGGTCAGTGTAGATGAAGATGAAGAATAACCTGTCTTTGCTTGACTCTTGGGCAAGAGTAACTCGGTTATCTGTTCTTTCGCTATCAGCAGCTTGATGTATCTTTATCATATGACACTAAGTTATGTTTCAAAACTATGGTTTGTAATATGACTTTAAATTTCCGCTACTTTGATGTAATATAAAATTTTTGTATTACTTCTGTCATGATTGTGATAAGGTTGATCCTGTTCGGAAAGAGGTGGATGACCCGCTACAAAGTGGCGACACCTGATGGGCTAATTAAGATTTGGATCATCTGTTGGAGATTAAGTTGGTTAATCCTGACAAGTGGGCCCTATCTTAAGAGGTTCTGTCACAACTGGTATCAAAGCTCACCTTACTACCAATCTTGCAGTTGTAAAAGTTTTTTTTTTTAAAAAAAAGTTTTGGATCTTAAAATAAAAGGTGATTTGAGCCTAAAAATTTCTTTAACTCATCTTTTCTCTCTTTCCAAGTTTAGGAGAGTAGACTTTAGGATATCAAGCTAATGGTGTGAATATGGTTATATATATATTCCCTATATATATGTTATGTAAATACTATCGTATTCGTAGGGACGTTTCATGCATCATATCATACAACTTGGGATGGGTTTAAAAATTTGTTCTTAAGATACTAAAATTTTGACCTGTTACTTACTTACCTCCTTTGAAATCTTGTCTATAGGATGGCCAGAACTAAGCGCACAGCCCGCAAGTCTTCCGGACCTCGGGGCGTTCCTTGCCACAGGCTGGCGACACGTGGAGACTGTGCTGAGAGCAGTCAGCAGGGTGCCAGTTGTTGTGCTCGCCACAGGGCGAAGATCGAGCACTTGGAGCTTGAGTTGGCTAGCAGTGCTGACGATCTTAAGGCTAAGATGGGGGAGAAGGAGGCTGAGTTACAGGCATGTCAGGCGCAACTGGCAGCCAAGGCAACAGAAGTGTCCATCGCTGAGGGTCACATGTACAAGGTGATGGGAGAAAGGAATGAAGCCTGGGAACGAGAACACGTTCTGTCCGAGATGTACCATAACTTGGGTCTCTATGTTGGCAATATTGAGGCATACAACAATGCTCTTCATGAGGAGGTGCATCACCTTCACCACATGATGAACAACCCCGAGTACCAGCAGCAGGCTATGGCAGAGGACCTTGGGGATCTTGTTCAGGCAGACCAGTTCGTTGCACATACACCTGAGGGTCAGGGTGGAGCTGCACCCGAGCCAGAACCAGTGGTGATCGTCGAGGACGAGCAGGAAGTTGTAGTCCTTAGTGACGACGAGTAGATCATGTTTCGCCTAGCTATCTAGTTCGATGCGAGTAGTGGATCTTGTGTAACATAATCTACCTTTATCGCTTTCAGAACTCTTTAGTTATCAACACTGTGGTGTCATGATGTCATGTAATATATGTTGTGCACTTTGGTACTTTTATGTTTGTCTCAATAAAAGTATATTTGTGCAAACAGATGGCTGAACATAACAATGCTGGGGCTCATGATGGGGAACTTCCTGATCCACCAACCTTAACACAAGCTCTGGCGGCATTGATCAGTGTTTCAGTAGACAATGCTCGTCTTTTGAATGAGTTAACTCAACATCATCAGCAAGGCGGCAATGAACGTCGCGGTCGCAATAACCAGGAGGCGACTTATGTCGATTTCACCGACACGCGTCCTCCGGTGTTCACCAAGGCAGATGAGCCCTTGGAAGCTGACGATTGGCTTCGCACCATGGAGCAGAAGTTCAAGCTGATAAATTGCACAGAGGTGCAGAAACCCCTCTTTGCAGCTCAACAACTTCGCGGGGCTGCAGGAGCCTGGTGGTCGACCTTTTCGGCTATGCAGCCAACAGGTCATCGTGCCACCTGGAAGGAGTTTCGTGAGGCTTTCCGTGCACACTATATTCCTGATGGTGTCATGGAA
The DNA here is from genome assembly GCA_022036555.1 of Microstegium vimineum. NCBI lineage: Eukaryota > Viridiplantae > Streptophyta > Magnoliopsida > Poales > Poaceae > Microstegium > Microstegium vimineum. Next base: position 50,807,825 of record CM039119.1, on the reverse strand, counting down.
GCTAAGTTGGAAGAGTTCCTGAGTTTGAAGCAAGGAGAGTCCACTGTTATGCAGTACGTGGGCAAGTTCAACGATCTTTCCCAGTATGATGTGGAGCATGTCAATACGGATGCAAAGAAGAAGAGATGGTTTCTCAGGGGACTCTCAACTAAGCTGAACACCATGCTTCATCACAATCCTAATGCTACCTATCATGAGGTTGTGAGCATGGCTATCTCTGCTGAGAATTCTTTGCGCATCCATAGGGAGGCGAAGAAGAAGGAATCGTTTGCTGGATCTTCTAGTGGTAGTCAGAAGAGGCAGAAGATTCTCTACCACCCTCAGAACCACAACCGTTTCCAGTATCGTCCTCCTCAGCAGCAGCAGAAGTTTGGACAGCAGTTCTCTGGGGGTCCTCAGTATCCTAGGCAGAATGCCGGTCCAAACAATCAAGTGGTTGCTAAGCAAACCAGCAATGTCTGTTTCAACTGTGGAAAGCCGGGACATTATTCTAATGTATGCCCTCTTCCGAAGCAGTACAATCAGAAGTTTGCTAGAAGTCAGCAACAGCAGAAGCAGAATGGGAATGCTGGAGTTCAAAGGAACAAAAGTGAGCAGAAGACTGGGCGGGTGTTTTATACCCAGGGTGAAGGCATGCCAGAAGGAGAACCTATATTGCAGGGTATGTTTCCTATCAACAATCAACCTGCAGTTATTCTCTTTGATTCTGGTGCATCACATTCCTTCATTGATAAGTCATTTGTGCTCAAGCACAGTATTCCTTTGTTTGAGTTAAACATGGATTTTCATGTGCAAACACCTGGTGGTCGAATCTCAACTAAAGAGTTGGTGTATCAAGTATCTTTGAGTCTGGGTGGGCATATCTTTCCCACGACTTTGGTAGTACTTCCTAACCAGGGTTTAGATGTAATCCTGGGGATGAATTGGTTGCAGTAGCACAAAGCTATGGTCGATGTGTTAAATAGAACTATCAAGGTAGATGTGCCAAACAGTAAATCTCAGCTCTTGATTCAACTTTCGGTGCCAAAGAGGGAAGTAGGGAGAGTCTGTGCTACAGTTGCAGTTGGGGTACATGATATTCCAATAGTACGTGAGTTTCTAGATGTCTTTCCTAATGACTTACCTGGCTTACCTCCTGATAGAGATGTTGAGTTTTCGATAGAGCTAAAGCCTGGTACCGCACCAATCTCTAGAAGGGCCTATCGGATGCCTCCTAAAGAGCTAGCCGAGTTGAAGACTCAGTTAAACGAGTTGCTTGATAAGGGTTTCATTCGACCTAGTTCATCGCCATGGGTTGTCCTGCAATTTTCATGAAGAAGAAGGATCGTACCCTTCGTATGTGCGTTGACTATCGTCCCTTGAACGAGGTGACCATCAAGAACAAGTATCCCTTGCCGCGGATTGATCTTCTCTTTGATCAACTCGCTGGAGCTTCGGTGTTTTCCAAGATCGACTTGCGATCAGGGTACCACCAGATCAAGATTCGACCTGAAGATGTCCCAAAGACGACGTTTACCACTAGATATGGGCTTTATGAATATCTGGTAATGTCGTTTGGTTTGACCAATGCACCGGCATACTTCATGTATCTAATGTAATCAGTGTTCATGCCAGAGCTGGACAAGTTTGTTGTTGTCTTCATAGATGATATTCTCGTCTATTCCAAGAATGAAGAAGAGCATGCTCGTCATCTCGGAGTCGTCTTAACTCGATTGCGTGAGCACCAGCTTTATGCTAAGTTTAGCAAATGTGAGTTTTGGCTGAAGGAAGTGCAATTTCTGGGACATGTTTTGTCCAACGGAGGCGTGACAGTTGATCCTAGTAAGGTGAAGGACATTCTGGATTGGAAGCCACCAACAACAGTTCATCAAGTTTGAAGTTTCCTCGGTATGGCTGGTTATTATCGCCGGTTTATTCCGGACTTTTCTCGAGTCTCGAAACCAATTACCAGTCTACTGAAGAACCAGACCAAGTTTGTGTGGTCTGCTGAGTGCGAAGAAGCTTTTCATGCTTTGAAGAAGTTAATGACCACAGCTCCCGTATTAGCTCAACCTAATATTGAGAAGCCCTTTGATGTATATTGTGATGCATCCGGTATTGGTATTGGGTGTGTCTTGATGCAAGAAGGAAGGGTCATTGCTTATGCTTCTAGGCAGTTGAAGAAGCACGAAGAGAACTATCCAACTCATGATCTGGAGTTAGCGGCAGTTGTCCACTCTTTGAAGATTTGGCGACATTATCTTCTGGGCAACCTTTGTCATATCTATACGGATCATAAGAGTCTGAAGTATATATTCACTCAGTCTGAGTTGAATATGAGGCAAAGGCGATGGTTAGAGCTTATCAAAGATTATGATCTTAAAGTGCATTACCATCCAGGTAAGGCAAATGTTGTAGCTGATGCCTTAAGTCGTAAAGGCAGTTGCAATTGTCTGAGCCTAAAGACGGTAAATTCCACACTCTGTTATGAGTTAGAAAAGCTAGGCATATACATGGTTCAGCATGGCAGTCTAGCTAACATATCTGTGGAACTCAGTATTCGTGATCAAATTATCAAGGCTCAACGGACCAATATAGGCATCGCACATCTTAAAGCAAAGGTGAAATCTGGGATGCCCACTTGTTTTAAGTTAGATGAGTCCGATGTACTTTGGTTCAAGGACCGTCTCGTGGTACCTAAAGTTCCAGAGTTGCGACAAGCTATTCTTGAGGAAGCTCATACTTCTCGTTTGTCCATTCACCCTGGAAGCAACAAAATGTACCAGGATTTGAAGAGGAAGTTTTGGTGGACAAAGATGAAGATTGAGATAGCAGGCTATGTGGCTAAGTGTGACACTTGTCAGAAAGTGAAAGCAGTGCGTTTAAAGCCAGGGGGTCAACTTCAACCTTTACCAGTTCCAGTTTGGAAGTGGGAGGACATCAGTATGGATTTCATAGTAGGTTTGCCAAAAACCTCGAGTGGCTATGATTCTATCTGGGTCATTGTTGACCGGCTCACCAAATCTACACATTTTCTACCAGTCAAGACTTCACATACTGCCACTGTTTATGCCAAGTTGTTTTTGGCAAGAATAGTGAGTCTTCATGGTATTCCTAAGACCATCGTATCTGATCGTGGAACTCAGTTTGTCTCAGCTTTCTGGAGACATCTCCATGAATCCTTGGGCACTAAACTTCTGTACAGCACGGCTTACCATCCTCAAACAGATGGTCAGACTGAACGAGTCAATCAAGTTCTTGAAGATTTGTTGCGATGTTGTGTTCTTAACTTTGCGGAAAAGTGGGATGAATGCTTACCTTTGGCAGAGTTCTCTTACAACAATAGTTACCAACAGAGCATAAAAATGTCACCATTCAAAGCTTTGTATGGTCGTGGTTGCAGAACTCCTCTTAATTGGTCGGAACCCGGAGAACGTGAGTTCTTTGGTGTTGACCTAGTTAAGGAAGCCGAAGATAAAGTTAAACAGATTCGCATCAATCTTGAAATAGCTCAGTCAAGGCAAAAGAGCTATGCTGATAAAAGAAGAAGGCCACTTCAATATCAACCGGGAGATCATGTGTATTTGAAAGTCACACCTATGAAAGGAGTCTCTCGTTTTGGAGTGAAAGGCAAGCTAGCACCTCGTTATGTCGGTCCATTCCCAGTTTTGGAACGTATTGGCAAGGTGGCTTATCGTTTGAAGTTGCCTGACATCCTCTCCGCCGTTCATGATGTGTTTCATGTATCACAATTGAAGAAGTGTCTTCAAATTAAAGATACAACAGTGGAAGTTGAAGGAGTGCAGTTAGAACCTGATGTGACCTACTCTGAGTATCCTATAAAGGTTCTCGATCAAAAGGATCGAATTACTCGTCGCAAGACCATCAAGTTCTACAAGGTGCAGTGGAATCAGCACTCAGAAGAAGAAGCTACATGGGAATCTGAAGATTTTCTTTTAGAGAATTTCCCAGAGTTTTATGCTTCTATCGTTTAAGCTGTTTGTAAAGACCTGGTCATAGTTGTAACAAGGATGATGTGAAAGAAAAGTGTTCTTGATACGTTTCCTTTTACATTACTTTGTTTCACTCCTAAATCTTGGGATGAGATTTCTTTTAGGGGGAAGGATTGTAACAACCCGGTGTGTGTGGCTTCTTGCTGCATGACCGTGGTCAGTGTAGATGAAGATGAAGAATAACCTGTCTTTGCTTGACTCTTGGGCAAGAGTAACTCGGTTATCTGTTCTTTCGCTATCAGCAGCTTGATGTATCTTTATCATATGACACTAAGTTATGTTTCAAAACTATGGTTTGTAATATGACTTTAAATTTCCGCTACTTTGATGTAATATAAAATTTTCGTATTACTTCTGTCATGATTGTGATAAGGTTGATCCTGTTCGGAAAGAGGTGAATGACCCGCTGCAAAGTGGCGACACCTGATGGGCTAATTAAGATTTGGATCATCTGTTCGAGATTAAGTTGGTTAATCATGACAAGTGGGCCCTATCTTAAGAGGTTCTGTCACAGCCCAAGGTGCGCAAGAAGGAGTAATCAGATTGTTTTCCAAATAGGCACTCATAGGGAGGTTTATCATCTATTACTTTGGAAGGGAGACGATTGATGATGAATACAGCCGTGGAGACTGCTTCATCCCAGAATTTAAGAGGAACCAACGCATGTGCAAGGAGAGACAAAGCCATTTCAACTATGTGTCGGTGTTTGCGCTCAGCGGAGCCATTTTGTTGATGTGCATGGCGACACGAGACATGATGGGAAATACCAATTCGTTTAAAAAAGGAATTTAGAGCTTGGTATTCTCCCCCCTAGTCTGTTTGCATGGCTAAGATCTTGCGATCGAATTGACGTTCTACCAAGTTTTGGAAGTCACGAAAGCACTGAAAGACTTCTGACTTGTGTTTCAAGAGATATAACCACGAAAACTTGGAATGATCATCAATAAAACTAACATAATAGTTATAACGCCCAACTGAAGTTGGAGCGGGTCCCCATACATCTGAAAAAACTAAATCCAAAGGCCTAGACGACATACTTGTAGACTTAGGGTAAGGCAATTGATGACTTTTCCCTAATTGACACGCATCACAGACTAACTTATTTGTGGACTCTTGAATTGAAGGAAGCTTGTAGCGACTCAGCACTTGGTGGACTACACGTAAAGTTGGGCATAAAGCCCGAGCCCGGTGGCCCGGCCCGTAGCCCGCCATTTTTTGCCCGGCACGGGCACGGCACGAGCCCGGTTATGTGCGGGCCCGGGCTGGCCCGGCCCGGTGTGCGGGCCGGGCCTGGGCCACACCCCAGGCACGGTGGGTCGTCAAGGCACGACCCGGTCGACCCGCTAAAATATTTAGACATGACAATATATGAAATTTTAATATATAATAGTTCTAAATTCAAACATACATCTACCTCACATTGCATCCAACATCAAAATAAACCAAATTCGCAAAAAACATCAAAATGAAGCAAATTTGCACAAAAACAATATAAAAAATAGGCCAAATGAGGTACGGGCTGGCACGACCCATTTTGCGGGTCGGTCCGGCACGAAAATCGACCCACAGAGCCATGCCTGGGCCGAAGGTCAGGCCCGTAGGGCACGGTGGGCCTCCTCGGCACGGTGGTCATTGGGCTGGGCCGGCCCGGTACCGGGCCGGCCCGTTGCCCATCTTTAACTACACGACTCGAAGCATGTCCTAACCTAGAATGCCACAGTGATGTAGACGGCTTGATGGCACCAAGGGCTTGTTTATTTGGCGCGGTACGTAGTGGATAGAGACCCTTCTCACATCTGCCTTTGTGCAGAGTTCTCTGCGTCACCTGTTCCTTAATAAGGAAATGACTAGGGTGAAATTCAAGGAAAACATTGTTGTCTTTGGCAAGGCGATTAACATAGACAAGATTTTTATGAGCTTTTGGAACATGCAGGATATTATTAAGATGAATCTCACTACTAGGGGAATGTAAAATTGTATGACCAACATGTTGAATCTCCATACCTGTTCCGTTAGCCGCATGAATCTGTTCGCTGCCATTGTACTTGTCACGGACGGTTAGACGCTCCAGATCGCCTGTGATGTGATCAGTAGCTCCGGAGTCTACGCCATACGAATTTGTAGCAGATGCAGCATTCTTCTGAGGGGTCCAGTGAAATTGGAGTCGAACCTCTTGAAGCACCGCACAGCTTGATGGCCTTTCTTGCCACAAAGATGGCAATACACGCCTTCCTCGAAGGTGTTCCGGCTTCGGCCACCTTTATTTCCACGACCGCGTCCGCCACGGCCTCCTCCGTTACGCCCCCCTCCTCTTCCACGAGGGTTGCCGCTGCTTCGTCCACCTCTCTGAGCAACATTGGACGAAGAGTGAGATCCACCATCACGGATCTCGCGACGTTGCTCATGGCTGATCAGTTGAGCCTGGAGCTCTTGGAGGGAGATGGGCTCGATGCGGTTGGACACAGCAGATGCAACCGAGTCAAACTCCTCTCCAAGGCCCATGAGGATGTACGCGACGAGCTCATCATCTTCCAGCTTCTTGCCTGCCGACGCCATCTTGTCGGCTAGGGTCTTCATCTTGGTGAAGAATTCCGCCACGGTAGACGATCCTTTGGTCGTCGTGGCGAGCGCCATACGTGTAGACATAACACGGACGCGAGACTGTGACTCTCGGAGCGTCTGGATCTTTGCCCATAGATCAGCCGCCGTTGTGGAGGATGCAACTTGAGAGAACACATCTTTGGAGAGAGATGAGAAGAGGTAGCTGCGAACTTGGCTGTCCTTAGCACACCACCTCTCATATTCTGGATTGATCTCCGGATCGACCTTCTTGTTCTTCGCTTCAGCAGCATCGGCCTCCAGGTATTCCAACGGAGGTTTGGAGGTGGGCTTGGTGAAGCTCCAAAGGCAGGCACCTTGGAGCGTGGTCGTAACATGAGCTAGCCACATGTTGTAGTTCCCTCTGGTTAACTTCTCGGCCACCGGTGGGAGGAAGCCAAAGGCGAAAGGGGCGGCATCGGAAGACGTCTCCATCAGGATCTATTCCGTTAGGATTTTTAGGCTCTGAATACCATGTGAAGATTAATGAAATGAGATACCTCCTTGGGCTCTCGGTACTTTCCTTATATAGGGAAGATGTACAACAGTATAGCAGGATTACAACAGATCAACCGATCCTTAGACTTGTGGTACAAGTTAGACATAATTACAACACCTACCATAATACGGTAACAACCTAACACGGTAGGACTCCTATCACGGTAGGAGTCTGGACTCTAATATCTTAACACTCTAAATAACTAAACCAACAACCATAAAAATAACTACTAACTCTTATACCGCAATCGTAAAAGTATAGCCACTGGTCAGCCTCATTTCAAAAACCTTTACGGTTGCGGAATGAGAATAATAGTAACTTTTATGTTGCAGAAATTAGGCTCGTTGATGCTTGTGCTTTTATGGTCGCGCGCGGGATGAAAATTAGTAAAAAAATTTACGATTGTGGGTTTGGATAGGTGAGCGGGACTTTAAATAACTATTTAGAACGCTGCGCTCCTAATAGCAGGGTGCGGAATGAGGCTAACTAATGGCTAGACTTTTACAGTTGCGGAATAAGAACTTGCAGTAACTATAATTTATTGAATAGAGTGGTGGAATTTGAAAATAATATAAATATATAAAATATATAAATTATTTCTATGTATTCCGGATGGCATATATATCAAATTGTTATCAAATATAATATTATATACCACTAGCCCCTATGTGTCCAACTCTCCTAGTCGCTCCGATAGTCTGCACCGGTGCACGCTCCCGCACACCCACTGTCACGGTGCACCTGCCCTAGAGGATCTTGGTAAGAGAGGGCCATGTTGCATTGCAATTGCATCAATGTCATATCGATGGTCAGAACACAGGTGAAGGTTGGCCCTACTTCTGCCAGACACTCGGTGCCCCTGTATAGCATCAATGCATGCACTCTAGGTTCCCTATGCATCCGAGCCCTGCCGCTCAAACACGGGCTAGACCCGTAGAGGGCGAGAGGGGGACATGAAAACAAACGAACTTACGAAATAACGAGAATTTTGAAAAAAAAAACTAATTCGAGTGGAGTTATGTCGAACACAGTTGACATATAAAAAATTAATATGAAATATTAACCCGTAGGATCAAGTGCAAAACAACTAACAAGTTCTACAACTTTTATATAAAAGTATCTCCATTTGACACTACATAAGAAAGATATAATTCTTTTAAGGCAACAAGCGCTAGTACGATTAATTGTTGTGGTAGATCTACAACTTTAGAGTACGCGATTAACAAGTTTCTAATAGCACTAATTTTTTTTTATATTTTAAAACCCTTAAAATTGTAAAGTTGTAGATCTCGTTGAGCTACAATTTTCATATAAAAATCATCTTCATACGAGATCATATGAAAAAGATACAATTTTTTAAAGATTGGATTTCTAGTAGGCAAAATTTGGTTTAAATCGAATTCTAAATTCAGATATTCCGAATTGAAAGTAGAAAAGTAGAAAAGGGCCGGGAAACAGTTTTTCGATTTGATTTCGAATTTGGTGTACCGAATTTTGAACTGAATTCAAATTTCACTACTACATAAAATATTAACCGCAACGGGCCTTTTTCCTTTTCAGTAGCGGGCAAAGCCGTCCGCCACCATGGTAAGGTCACGGTAAATCAAAGCTTTGTTGTGGCGGACAACATTGCCCGCTGTGGTTAATGATTCGAAAAAATAAAAAGAAAAGAAAAACCCTAATAGCCCACCGAGCCCATCCACGGGCCCACTGAGCCCAGCGCTGCTGCCATCGTCGTCGCTGCAGCACCGCCGCGACCACGCGCAGCCGCGCGAACCCGAGCGCCCGCGCGACCCGTACGCTCGCGCCGCCGCGCGAACCCGCGCGCTCGCGCCGCCCGCTCTCCCCCGTGCCGCCGCGGCCGCGCGACGCCGCGACCCCGCGCGGCCCCGCGCGCCTGCCGCGCGAACCCGCTGCGCCGCCGTGCTGAGGGAGAGAGGGGAGGATGCGGCTGGCTGTGGGAGTTAGAGAGAGAGGATGCGGCTGGCTGTGGAAGAGAGAGAGGATGGGCTGGCTGCCTGGCTGTGGGAATGAAACCCTAAGTGTTGTTTTTATACGTGGTGCGGCTATTGGGCCTCGCCTTGGCCTTAATGGGCTTCGGCCTTAACCGGGCGGGTCTTATAAGAGGCCCGCTGCGGTAAATAGCGGGCACATTAAGACGTCTGCTGCGGTAAATACTCTATTTACCGCAACGGACATCCTAAGGTGTCCGCTGCGGTAAAGCAAGGGATTTTATGCAGCGGGCAAAATAAGTGTCCGCCACAGAGGACTTTCAGACAACGCTGCGGAAGCTCAATTTTGACGTAGTGTTTGTCTGAACATACGAATTTGATCAGATCAATTATAGAAAATAATACGGTTCGATACGGAATATTTTCATATCATTTTCATCCTAGGAGCCAGTAGGCAGCTGCGATGGACGCTACCAGATGCTATACTCAGGCATGCAGGCGCGGGAAAGCAAATCGAAAAAACGGACAAAAAATCGGTTGTTGAAGATGGCTGAAACAACCGGGTATCCGTTAGCAATTGTCATTGTTTATACCAGCACCGAGCTGAAGCATATCGACCATGTGTGGAATACTGTCCAAAGGGCAACTTACCTTTTATCAACGGCTTATATTCGGTCTGGCACGTGTCACACCTTGGTCTCTACCTGATCGATTAGACAGTTTGGATCCTTGCGGAGAGGTGTCACCTCGGCATCGATGGCGGCCGGGCGGCGTCGCCGGGAGAAACAAATTAAACAAGCTTCCGTCATCAAGATCCAAAGCTCCAACGTTTGACGCCGGCCGGCTAGGCCAGACAACTGGCGGGGGGCGATGCGAAGGCGCTAGGGAAATATGTAAGAAATAAACTAGAGGCGATTTAATTTGGTCGTGCAAGCTAAGTGTTGCCAAACCATACATTACAGCTAGCTCATGGTGCCCGTGCTTCAGAGAAACCAAACTCCCGTAATACTATACACTCTCTCTATATAAACACGAAATGATCTTTACATTTTGATGAGATCGAGCAACGAGCTCGCAGAGGACTAAGACTAAGACTAAAATGGCGAGGAATCATCAGTTCTCGTATTGCGTTCTCTTCGCGGCGATCCTACTCGCCCTCCTAGTGAAGAACGCCGCCGGCCGCCTGGACCAAGCCGTGCTGCTGAGGCAGGCAGGCAGCTCATGGAGTCTCGTCGGGCACAGGGCATGGCCTTGTCTGACGACGAGACCGACGACACTACATGGGCTAACCCCCGTGATAAGCTTTGGTCACCTGCCCACGTACTGCAGCGACCCCACGGTCCCACGGGCACAACAAGGAGGCTGACAGGATCACGGCACTGCCGGGGCAGCCGCCGCACGTCAACTTCGAGCAGTACGCCGGGTACGTGAGGGTGGATGAGGAGGACGGCCGCACGCTCTTCTACTACTTCGTGGAGTCCCCCTACGACGCGGCCTCCAAGCCCCTCGTCCTCTGGCTCAACGGAGGTATGCGTATATATGCATGAGTATCTCTAACAACCATAACATAAATTGCAAATTTTTGTATTTTAGATAGCGCTACAATTAAATTTTTTCTATCAATATTAATATATGAATATTTGATCAAGTAAGCGTATACGTCATGCTAATGTGTATGAGCACAATATATATATATATATATTATATATATATATATATATATATATATATATATATATATATAGGGTCGTCATGCTAATGTATATATATATATATATAGGGTGAGTTTTCTATACTCAGGCTTGTAATTACTCTCACCTCAGATACACTCGCCCGCAAGAAAGGTCCGTCAAGCCAGTCAGCGGAATAACTAACGGAGGAACGGAGACGTGGGCAGTGCGGCCTATTGGAGCTAACGGGTTTGGATACTAGTTTGTTGCCCGGTCGACGAGTGAGTATATTGATCGATCAATATTCATATATTGCTTATAAGTATGTATTCATACTTTATTTTTAAGTATGTATTCATACTGTATTTTCATAATATAAGTATGTATTCATACTTTATTTTAAGTATGTATTCATACTTTATTTTAAAGTATGTGTTCGTACTGTGTTTTCATGTATGTATTTTATTTTAAAGTATGTATTCATATTTTATTTTTAAGTATGTATTCGTACTGCATATTCATACTTTTTTAAAAAGTGTATATAGCCATACTTTTTTACAAGAAGTATATAGTCATACTTTTTTCATGAAAGGAGTATGTGCTCATACTTTTTAAAAGGAGTATTCATGAGTATGTGTACCATTAGATTGGAGTAGTTTTTTCTTGGGGGAACATACTCTTTCTAAAAAAGAAATTTATATATATTATTTCCATTCAATCAATATCAAAATTAAAATCAACAATATATAGACGAAGTTGTCTCCGTGGAACAAAATTTTACACACTTTCTGTGATATCAACAATATGTAACCTTCTAAAAATTTGTACAAAGGAAAATTAAATACAGTAGCTATGAGACTATATATTTGAAAAACATAACACAACAAGATCCACTGTGTATCCATCCTTGTGCGATTGTCACCCATGATTTCAAGCTTGATGCCAATACTGTGGAGAAGAAGCTGGCAGATACAGTGGTAGTAAAATGCTACAGATCAACAACAAATTTCAGGGACTCAAAACTACAGGAAAACGATAAAATTGGGATTTAAGATATGAATCCCATTTCAATAAATAAATGATTTTTTACACAGCCAAATTCTCTATCACAACTGCCCTTTCAGAGAAGACACATCGGTACTACTAGTAAGTATACTGACTAAAATGAATAATAAATCAGGTGATAGGCCTAAGTATGAAGAGATACAATAACCTGAAAAAAGTATATATGGATTCGCTGACCTAAAAAAGTATCTACCAATACTCCAGTATAAATAAAGTATAAACATATACTTTATTTGGTCACGAAAAAAGTATCAAACGGTACTTGAGTCTGAAAAAGTATGAACTAAAACTATATGAAGTGATACTTCAATCTGACATCACACTTGAATTTGCTCAAGCTTCAGATGTCAAACACCACATACTGCTCAAACAAAATTGCTCATATTGGCATTTGCTTGACAACTTGGTATGCAACAACATATAGCGCTGATGTAAATAGGTATATCTGTACTACGAAGACCAAATGTGTTGACAACAACAAATATTACCATTAGCTTGACAACCTATGAGAGGAAAACATGCCAGCACCGGATCACAGCATCGGATCTCTCCTGCTAGTAGTTGTTCATCTCTGTTAACACTTACGGATCGATGTAAGGGGGAATATGATTTTGCGTGTATACGCCATTACCTTGTCTGCCGAGGTTCGTCCGACGTAGCTGTCGGATGCCGGTTCCTTGAAGGGGCTGCCATCGGGGCAGATGGGAAGGCCGTGCTGCTGCCGGTGCTGCTGCCGGGAGGGGGAAGCCTTGTCGCCACTGCCACTAGTCGTGCTCGTCGCTAGATCCAGATGGCGTGGAGGAGGGGGCGCCGCCGGATCCATGGGGTGGGGGATGGGACGCCATGGAATGGAGCGAGAAGAGAGCGTCGTCGTCGGTGAAGTCGGGGTCGGGAGGAATCGCCATCTCCGCCGGGCCTGAGGAGATCCGCCAGGGAGGGGGAAGGAGGCGTCGTGGCCAGATCCATAGGCGACGGTAGGTCTCGAGGGGCGGGGCGGCGCATGGACTCCGGTACGGATCTACTCGGCAAGGATGAAGATTGGAGTCCGGAGCGCTCACGTGGCCTGGCGCGCCTTCCTCGACGAAGCCGGTGCTCGCATCTCCGGTGTGGACTGAAGGTGGATGAGGGGAGGAAGGGAGTAGCTGCGGCGGTGCCTGCTAGGAGGAGCCGGGATGGGCTTGGTTGTCGACCCCGTAAATGACGGTTGATTTTGTTATACATATTAGATTAATGGATCCTTTTATTTTGACCCGCTAAGTAACGGGGGGTGCGAGTCCTCGATAGAACGGCGTCAATAAGGACGTTAGCTATGAGATCACGGGACTGGCTGATTAGCTAGTAGGAGTAGATACAAACATGAGTGAAAAGGAATTTCCATATATATATATATATATATATATATATATATATATATATACTATTTAGCAGTCTGGGCTCTAAATATTATTCAACACGTCGGTGGCCGCAGGCACAACTCCATTTAATCCCCGACGAGGCGCTATGGAATAAAAAAGAGTGAACGTGCATCAGATTTTACTGTCAATAACTGTTCACCATTTAATGGTGGTAGTGTGCTGAGTTTTTTGATTACCCGACGGTCACATGCATGTCTATTTTAATTCCAGCAATACATGAGGGAGTAATAATTAAAATGTAGCTGCCCGGATTTTAATACTGTGAATAAACTAATTGATTTGAATGTTCCCAAATATTGCATGAGATTATTTTTCTTGAATAATTGTGCGACTCAATATATTGCTACGGCGACATCTGTAATATTTTAATCATAGTTAGTAATTTTTTAATTAATGAAGCCGTAAATTCACATGTGTTGACTTTATTTATAAAAAAAATTCAAGCTAACTCGATTATACTATACGTTGAGTAACTAAATCCAAAATTCTAGAAAAAGATAATCACATGGCATTTTTAAATTATTGTTGGGTTAGATAAAAATTCTTGTGGGTGGGACAATTTTTATTACTGATAGCATCAATTAGCGAATGAATTAATTACTTAACATATGTTAAGGTGTAAATTCACTACCAAACAATTTAGTTAGTAATTTTTTAATTACTGATGTGGTAAATTTACATGTGCTGACTTTTCAATAAACAAAACAGAATAATTTATTGCTCATAGGACATGGCTGAATTAAATTGTAATCAAGAATGTACGAACGTTAATAAAAAATGGATTGTAGTGGGATGTAGCGAATTTGTACCATAGTTTGCGTGAAATAATTATTTCATTTGCTAATTCATACAACCAGTAATTAAGAAAGTGTCATGGTTCATAAAATATTAGTTCACCTATGTCATGTAATAAAAAAATATTTAAAAAATATTTTGCATTATAAAATTATTAACTCGTTAGACTATACGATGACTAATTATATCAAAATTATTTAAAAAGATAATTACATGTGATTTTTCTCGTTGGTTGGACATTTTTTTATTACTTAGAGCATCAATTAGCGAATGAATTAATTACTTAGCGTATGATAAGGTGTAAATTCACTACAAACACAATAGTTAGTAATTTTTTAATTACTGGTACCGTAAATTCACATGTGCTGACTTTTTAATAACAAAACAGGATAATTTATTGCTCACATGCCACGGCAGAATTATTTTCTAGTCAAACATATACGACCGTTAATAAAATAAAGCAAATTGTAGTGGGATGTAGTGAATTTGGCACCTTAGCTTGTGTGAAATAATTATTTCCTTTTCTAATTGATACAACCAGTAATTAAGAAATTTCCACGGTTCAGAAAATATTAGTTCACCTATCTCATGTAATAAAAAATATTTGAAAAATATTTTTCTACATACAATTATTTACTTGGTTAGACTATACGATGAGTAATTATATCTGAATTTTGAAAAAAAATATTGACCATAGTATCTTGTTTATATGTTTCTTTTTTGCCATATTTTTTTGCTAGTATCCTGAGCGATAACAATCTGACACCTTTAGTTCATTGAAATTATGAAAATGGAGCAAATGTTTTAACCTGGCATGTACATTGAGATGTAAATTCACTATATCTTCTCTCATTTTAGAATTTATAATTACTTATTGTATCATCTAGCTGAGAAAATAGTTGTATCCAAAACTTGTGAAAGATAATTTCACTTGTCCTAGTCACCGCAGCATCGGGGCAATTATCAAACATCTTTTTATTACTGATATAATCATTATGGTAAGAAAATAATTACGCCATGTCCATTGAGAGGTATATTTGCATTCCATAATCAATAGGATATACCTCTCATTGGTCGGACTTCGTTTTTATTACTAGCCAAATATATTAGGGAAGAAACTAATTATTTCATGTATAGTGAGATGTAAATTCACTTGTGCTCATCACATGCTGGATTTTTTTGTTACTGGTTCTATCATCTAGCTGAGAAAATAATTACATCAACATCTTTTAAATGATCGGACCTTTTTTAATTACTGATGGTATCATTTCACTAATAAAATAATTCCATCCTGACTTCTAATAATACTAATAGTATCATATAGCTAATAAAATAATTTTGTCCTAGCTTACGAGTGGCAAATTCCCACCTCTGTGATATTTTTATTACTGAATTTATCATTTACATGTGTAAATAATTGCATAAAATTGCGTGAAATGGAAATTCACTTCAGAATTTTTTAATTACTTATTGTATCATCTAGCCGAGAAAATAATTATATCGAAACCCTTGAATATTGACAGGTCGTCCGGTCGTAGTTCGGTCTTTTTTTATTACTTATAATAATATTTTGGTAATATAATAATTCGGTCCTCACCAATCAGAGGTAAATTTGCATGCGCCAATCACCACACTGTTCAAACCTTTTCTTAATAATTTCCTTCTATAAATAATTTTATCGTGACATATGAATAGTAAATTTGGTTATCACAAACTTTAAGGAGTGTGGTCTCTGTGAAGGTATTTTGTATTACTAATATTAACATTTGGATCTATCAATATTTTGATTGTGAATGGTAAATTTGATTGTGATAATAACCGATATGTCCGATCTCCAGTCACACTAATTTTTGTTACTAACGGTCTAAAAATACATAAAATTAGCAAAAATATTATACATAACATAGAGGTATTATCGTGGTATTATGTTCCTCTTTTAATTTCGTCCTAACATGTGAACCTGAATTTGATTGTAATAATAACCGGTAATTTTTATTACTAATAGTATAAAACTTATAAAGTTAGCAAATACATTGTACACAATATAGAGGTATTATCGTGATATTTTGTTCTCCTTTTAATTTTCATGTAATTAATTAGATCAGATAAGGTATTTTTTTTGCCAATAGTGTCATTTGGGTATGTAAATAATATCTAGAAAATATCTATGTCATTACACAAATCAAATTATATAAATCCCAGTAGTAATTATAAAACATCACTTTTGCAAGGAATTATATTACAAAATCACTCGCGATCGAAATGACAGAATGATCAAATCCATCCACAGATTCACAAAAATACCATTTGCACATTTGGAAATAAATTCAGTTAAGATGGAGTGAGGGTGCCATCCATGCGAGCACGGGCTTGTCTCAGCCGGTAAAGTTGCTAAATCATATCCTCGGTCAGCTGTCGTCTTCGAGCTGATGACAGGGACAACGCCACCAACACATTGCCATCCATGCACGACGGTGAGGGGAGGAGTGGAGCTGCGTTGCTGGAATTACAAATCGTAGATGCTAGCCGCTGTGATTGACAGAGAATACATATCATATCATCAACGACAAGAGGAATAGCGGAAGAAGGACGAGGATGTGTTACGTACCGATGTGAGGAATAGCGCTCGCTGCCGTTGTTAGAGGAGCCATACGATACGAGCGGGCTGCTGTCGACCGAGGCTTCCATCCGCACGGGGTGGGCCACGCCACGCCGTGGGCACGAACGAGATCCGCATCGTTGCCAGTGGCGTTGTCGCGATGTAAGCCGCGTTGTCGCCGATCCATGGGGAGAAAGGTGCGTCGTCACGTCCGTCTTGGAGCACTGGTGCCCAGCGACATCCCACGGACGAGGGAAGTCGCCGCCATCGTGTGGAGGAGAGGCACGGAGAGGCCACCGCCGCCATGACGAGGGAAGCCACGGAGAAAGGATGCTGCGATGTGGAGCGAGGAGGGGATGAACAAGGGTTAGCGACACCGGAGGTTGCGGTTATAAATCCAGCCGGGATATGGACGACAAATCAGCGAGCCTAAATGCTCTGGGAGGTTTACGGTTGAACATGTACGGTATTACTCAATTAATTAGGTATGGTAATAAATATATGTGTAGTCACATAATTTTTTAATTACTTGTGGTTATCGTCGGACAGGACTGCACTCCGTCGTGGCTCCGTCGAGGCGTTAATTATTAACCAACGCGTAGGCTGTAGAATAGTATGTATATATATATATATATATATATATATATATATATATATATATATATATATATATATATATATATATAAAAGACCATACTATTCAGCACCCAACGGTCTAAATAGTTATTTAGAGTGTCACTCAGTCATCAATCACCACAACTGTAAAAGTTATTATTAATTCTCTTTCCACAACCGTAAAAGCCCAGCTATCAACGAGTCTCACTCCCGCAACTGTAAAAGTAATTACTGTTCTCATCCCGCAACACTGTAAAAGTGTGGGTTTGGTTATTTAAAGCGTAGGGAGCTAAATAGCAAATATATATGTATGTGTACGTGCATGAATATATTTCTTCAGTACTCTCTCTGTACCCATATTAGTTATCATTTTAGAAAATGTTTGAGTTAAACATTAAGAATATAAATCATGAATAACTTTTAAGTTGTTAAGATTGGAAAAATAAAAATCATATAAATAGATTTCTCTTGAAAAATACTTTCATAGAAGTATACATATATTATATTTTAATAAATATTTTTCAAAAAATAAACAGTCAAAATTATACTTTGGAGACCATATCATTGTCCTAAACGTCAAGTAATATATGGGTATAGAGGGAGAACATATTATTGAAGTGTTTACAGGGATGCAAGATTTTCCGTGGTTGAGCTTATGACGCATGATCCCGACTTTTAAAATATTTCTAGAAGGTTAAGCTTCTCTTGGCTATAGTATAATAGTTGTATTTGATGTTGGAACCCTTATGAGATATTTATTAATCAATTAAAATAAAATATACACATCAGAGAGAATACTGATCTCTATATGTGTGTATACATTCCGGCTACCTTGGGTAGAATATTCAATGATTTCGGATATTTTACCAGAAGGTAAGAGCATCTTTAAGAGAACCCTATATTCTTTTTCATCCATATTTTGTTTTTGGAAAAAAAGATAAAACTCATTTTTAAGAGAACCTCATATCTTTTTCTCATCTTTTAGCAATTTTCAAACCGGTCTCCATTGTTGGAAGCAGGATCTAAATCACAGCACAAATGATCAACTGGCTAGGCCTAAACAAGATGAACGCGATCAATGTACACGAACTGCCCAGAGGTCGCCAGGGAGGCGGTGCCCCTTTTCACCATTCACAGATACGAGTACGGAGGTGTTTACAACCAACACAAGCGATACAGTGTTCCACTAACTCCACACTACTTATACTAGTAGCTTAGCAACATTGTTCACACACACAGAAATTTGAAACGAGATACAAAGAGGTGCTCAGTGCAACTGCTCGTCACACGGCTCGACGTGGGCGCGGTCACCACTGCTTCCAGCAACTGCCTGCCGCTCCTTTTCAAATCTTGAACAACAACAGGTCTAGCTTATAGCTCAGCACTTGTGCCTCTCCACGTCATCTGTGCAGCGAGCTTAACACCAACATTCTCCCCCTTAATCTTGATGCACCTCAAGCTCCCTGACACCTATCATGTGTCTCATATCTCCCAACTTTGTCACTGCCATTGGCTTGGTCAGACAATCTGCTTTCTGCTCCAGAGTTCCAACCCACTTCACCATGATCTATTTGCGTTCCACACACTCTCTGATATAATGAAACTTTATATCAATGTGTTTGCTCCGACCATGAAACACAGGATTTTTCATCAACTCAATTGCAGACTTATTGTCAACATACAGTTTTACACACCGTGGTTCCTTCCTTGTCAGTTCACTCAACAAGTTTCTCAGCCACATGGCTTGCATTACTGCTCCTGTTGTAGCTACAAATTCAGCTTCACAGCTCGACAATGCAACTGACTTCTCCTTGTGTGAACACCAAGTGATCAGGCTATCATTGAGATAGAAAGCCATACCACCAGTGCTCCTCCTTTGTTTGTTGTCACTAGCTAGATCACTGTCTGAATATCCTACCAGCTTCTCTTCTTTCTCTTCTCTGGTATATACCAGTCCATAGTTCACTGTACCACTCAGGTATCTCAACACTTGCTTGACTGCATTCATGTGCAAGATGGTGGGATTTTTTATGAACTTACTAACCATACCAACAGAGAAAGCCAAATCTGGCCTTGTGTGCAATAGATATCTCAGGCATCCTACAATTCTCCTATACTCTATTGCATCAACAGGCACACCTTTCTTGTCTTCATGCAACACTGCACCTGGATTCAGAGGTATTTTGGTTGGGTTGCAATTTTCCATTCCAAATCTAGACAATACTTTCTTAGCATATCCTTTCTGCTTGATAGTGATGCAATCTGATTCCTGATCAACTTCTATGCCCAGATAGAAAGAAAGCTTCCCCAAATCACTCATTTCAAATTCAAGAGTCATTTGTTTATTGAAAACTGAAATCTCAGCTGAGTCACCACCAGTTACAATCAGGTCATCAACATAGACACCTAAGATCAGTCTTGTCTTCCCAACACCTCTTGTATAAACTGCATGCTCACTTGCACACTCTTTGAAACCCAATTTCCTCAGGCTACTATCCAGCTTAATGTTCCAGGCTCTTGGAGCTTGCTTAAGACCATATAAAGCTTTGCTAAGCTTGTATACCAGCTTCTCCTTGCCTTTCACAGCATAGCCATCAGGTTGTGACACATACACATCCTCAACCAAATCTCCATTTAGAAATGTTGTTTTGACATCCAAATGATGCACTTCCCAACCCCAATTGGCAGCCATGGCCAAAAACATCTTGATTGTATCTAGTCTTGCAATAGGGGCAAACACCTCTTCATAGTCAACCCCTTGCTTCTGCACATACCCTTTTGCTACCAATCTTGCTTTGTGCTTCACTATCTCACCCTCAACATTCTTTTTCAACTTGAATACCCATTTCAATCCAATGGGTTTATGACCAATTGGAAGATTGACTAGCTCCCAAGTCTTGTTTTTATTTATGGACTGAATTTCACTGTCCATTGCTACCATCCAGTCTACATGTCCTGCAGCTTCTTGATAACACCTTGGTTCCTGCATTACTGTCAAGAGTGCATTCACCTCAACATCTGAGTCTGAAACAAGGTCAATTTCTGCAGTGTCTTCATAGACTTCTGCTAGACTTCTGAATCTTACTGGTCCATCATCATGATCTATATCCATGTTTTCATCACCATACTGTTGAACTGGAGCTTGTTCCTGATTGTTACAGCTTTCACCTTCTGATGTCAGACTCTGGCTGCTATTAGACATAGTTCCTCCACTATGACCAAATGCAGACCCATAACCACCAAAGCTCTCAGATCCATTTACAGTATTCCCTGAATCAACATGCATATGTTCAAATACTTCTTCTGAATTGTTCTGCACAGCAGCAGGTGCTCCCCCTGAGTTCTGTTGTGGTTAGTTCACTTGATTATTTCCATCAAGACCTGTAGCATAGCTACCACCAAGACCACTCTCATAAACTTGAGTTGTTACTTCCATAGTCTCATCTATTCTGAAGTCTGAATTTTGACCAAAATCAGTACTCCATTCCCAAGACACATTCTCTTCAAAAATCACATCTCTACTCACCACAATTCTCTTTGTCTATGGATTATACATTCTGTGAGTTTTACTGCCCTCCTCCACACCAAAGTATACCATAGGGACACTTCGTTTCTTCAAATGACCTGATGCTGGTCTGACATGTGCCTTGCGTCCAAACACTCTGAAATGCCCTAATTGTGGTTTCCTTCCATTCCATGCCTCAAATGGTGTTTTGTAACCCATTGGCTTTGTTGGTAATCTATTCAGCAAGTGAACAGAATGTCTCACTGCCTCTCCCCAAAACATACCAGGAACATTCATGCTTTTCAACAATGATCTTGCCATCTCCATGACAGTTTTGTTTCTCCTTTCCACTACTCCATTCTGCTCTGGTGTATAAGGTGTTGTCAGTTGCCTCTTGATGCCTGCTTCCTCACAAATGTTTTGGAAAGCAGATGCCAAGAATTCTCCTCCTCTATCAGACCTGACACACTTCACCTTATAGCCAACACAATTTTCAGCTTCTGCTTTAAACTTTGCAAAAGTCTCACTAGCTTGATCTTTAGTTTTAAGTATAGAAGTTTTCATCCATCTGGTGCAGTCATCAACTAAAAGCATAAAATATTTGCTACCTCCTGCTGTTTCTGGTGTTATGGGACCACACAGGTCAACATGTACTAGCTCTAGTGGTTCACTTTCTCTCCAATGTGACATCTTTGGAAACGGACTCCTAGTTTGTTTAGCAGCCAAACAGGACTGACATAACTGATCAGGATGATCTATCAGTGGTAAACCCCTAGCCATTTCCTTCTCTACCAACAGTTTCATGGACTTGAAATTGACATGACCAAGTCTCCCATGCCATAGCCAAGACTCAAAACTAGTACTTGCTTTCAAACAAACTGGCTCAACACAATTCAGTTCTATCATGTAAAGTCTATTCAAAGATCTCTGAACTCTCATGATAATTCTACCCAGGGTTCTTTTCTTCTACTTCAATCAAGTTTTCATCCATCAAAATCTTATAGCCAATTTCAGTTAACTGACCAAGGCTAACTAGATTACTTTTGAGCTTAGGAATGTAATAAACATCATGTAAAGCCCACTGACTACCAGAAGTACCTTGAAATAATATAGTACCCTTTCCTTGAATATCAACTGTTGAGCCATCACCAAAAGTTACCTTACCACACACAGTAGGATCCATGCTTCTGAACTTGTGCAAGTCTCCTGACATATGGTTGCTTGCACCGTTGTCCAGGTACCAGACATCACCACAAGATCCACCACTATTAGTATAGTGCAGTTCTGGTACAACCTTTACTCATTCAGATGCAATTCAGCTTGACAGTCATCCGACAATAGACTTCGCTCCTCTGTCTGCTTCAGTAGCACAGGTGCTGTGATTTTTGCAACTAGCACTGTGGGTTCATACTCCATTGCTTTAGTGTGATGAGCTTCCTCCTTCTTCTCTTCTTTCTTGTTTCACCAGGACACCGATTTGCATAGTGTCCAAACAGATGGCATTTGAAACACTTTACATGACTCTTGTCTTTCTTGGCAGATCCATCACTGTTTCCTCCCTGACCACCAGTGTTTCTGCCTCGACCACGCCCTCGTCCACGGCTTCCATCAGCACCATCGTGAGATTTGTTCTTCCCAGACCCCTCACGGATGAACGTTTGTATCGTTCCTCCCACTCGGCCTGTGTTAGCAGTACTTGACCACTCGTTGTCTTCCCTGTACTACCTGAACCACTCTTGGTGCGTTCTTCAAAAGCCTTCAAGCGACCCACTACATCCGTGAATGTCATCTTCTCCAGATCGAAGAACTGTTCGATTCCCACCACCACCTGAATGAAACGCTCGGGCACCATGTTGAGTAACTTCTTCATGAGTGCTTGATCATCGAGCGAACCACCAAGGCTTCCATACCGGACTGACATACTCGTCAGTTGTCCGACATAGTGATCGATCGAATCTCCTTCCTTCATCCGCAAACCGTCGAATTCGCTCTTGAGGGTTTGTAACCGCGCCTCCTTGACACGATCTTCTCCGAAAAATCGAGCTTTGAGGGCATCCACACCTCCTTGCCTGTAGTCTTCCCGGCGACTTGCATCAGCAGATCATCGAGAATGCACTGCATCAGATGCGCCCTCGCCTTCCGGTATTTTGCCTTCGCCGCCGCGGCCGCCGTTGCTCCCTGCTCCGACGTCCCCTCCGGTGGTTTCACAATCTCCCACACCCCTTGATCCTCCATAATAGCCTGAACGCGAATGCTCCAACTCACATAGTTGGAACTGGTGAGCGGCGTATACTGATACCAATCCCTGCTACCTCCTCCACTCCCGCTCCTCTCGCTCATGGTATGAATCAATGGATGATTGCGTGTGATCTGAGGCTTTGATACCAAATGTTGAAAGCAGGATCTAAATCACAACACAAATGATCAACTGGCTAGGCCTAAACAAGATGAACGCGATCAATGTACACGAACTGCCCAGAGGTCGCCTGGGAGGCGGTGCCCCTTTTCACCATTCACAGATACGAGTACAGAGGTGTTTACAACCAACACAACGCGATACAGTGTTCCACTAACTCCACACTACTTATACCAGTAGCTTAGCAACATTGTTCACACACACAGAAATTTAAAACGAGATACAAAGAGGTGCTCAGTGCAACTGCTCGTCACACAGCTCGACATGGGCGCGGTCACCACTGCTTCCAGCAACTGCCTCCCGCTCCTTTTCAAATCTTAAACAGCAATAGGTCTAGCTTACAGCTCAGCACTTGTGCCTCTCCACGTCATCTGTGCAGCGAGCTTAACACCAACATCCATCGTTCTTAAAAATGAACGCACAAATTTCTTCCCCATCCGCGCCGATTTGCTTCTACCTGCCTGCTGCACGTGCTGTTGGGCGCCTCTGCCTCCTGCTGGGAGACGCTCCTGCTTGCTGCGCTGCTGTCGGGCGAGCGCATAAAAACTACAATTTTCATATTTGGGAAGTCAAATGGGTGCTCTTGGAGATTACCACTTTTTTTCCTTCTTATACTTATTTTGAGAGATGAACAAAATATGAGATACTCTTAGAGATACTCATGTTTGGATCCTTTGACTAATAATTAGTTGGCTAAACTTTAGCCCTTAGGAATCCAAACAGGAGGACAAATGGATAGGCTAAGGTTTAGCTAAACCTCTCCAACTAGTTGTAAGTTCACTAGTCTTTTTTTTTGCGAGGAAAGAAGAATTATATTATATGAAACCTGGGTACATCAATATGTTACAAGCACTTTGCAACACGAAATAGTACCCACGTTGTGAATAGCACAACTCAAAACCTAACCTGTTTAATCGCTTTGCAATGTAGATGACCGCACAGGCAAACACTTGGCAAATGGTTTGAGAACAACTGTCCAACGAACGACGACCAACATTCCTGTAGGTGGAATTGAGGATCTTTTTCTTCTTTCTGGTGTCTTCCTTCTTCTTCTTTCTGCCACCAAAGAACGAGGAAGACTGATCTGAAAAATATTCTCCCTAGTCTTTCATTGTGTCCAAATCTAACCACAACAAAACGAAGAAAAGACTAAAGAAAATTATTCCATGGCGGCGACATCATCTCCGCCTTGATGCCGTCGTCCGGAAACAAAAATCTCCATGTTATCATGTCGATGAAAATGGTGACGCCAAAGTTGTCGCCCTCTTCTTCAACGAAACTGCCATGGAAAAGACGATTTTTCCCTTCTCCTTCACCATTGCCGGAGAAGAGGAGAAGGAGCAGATAAAACTCCAATACCAAAAACTTTGGCATAAAAACCCTAACCCTAATGATTCAATCTACTAAATAAACTTATTAAAATCAAAGGATCCCCACTCCCTTCAGCCTCCGGTGAGATACCGGAGGGGAAGGGAATGGGACCAGTGGTGGTGGATGAGAGAGGGCGACGGCGGCCCCTCTGAAACGCTAGGGCGGGTGATAAGCAGGTTCACTAGTCCATAGATCCAACTGACAGGGCCTAACAATTGGTTCTAGTCTATATAACTCTACATTTAGTTTAGGATAGTTGACCCTTTGTTTCTAAAAGAATAAATCTTTAGAGTTGTGTTAAGTCAAACTCTTTAAACTTTAATCAGATTTATAAAAAAAAATATTAAAATTCATGATACCAAATTAGTACTATTATATTTACTATGAATATATTTTCACATGGTGTTAATTTTACTTAATAGATGTTGTTATTTTTTCTATAATGTTGGTCAAAGTTAAAAAAATGATTGACACAAATTTTAGAAATTTATTATTTCAAGGATAGAGGAAGTAATTTTTATTCATGACTAACAACTAGTTCAAGTCCATCCAAACAGGACTAGCTGGTTCCCTCTGGACATGTCTCTAGGTGTACATCTCTAGCCATCATTTCTCTAAAAAAATAGGACACCTCTAAGAACTGTTTTATGTAGTAACTAGTAAGTAGTGGTCTAGTAGAAGTTGTCTACTTGAATGCAATATACTCCTCCATCCCATAACAGAAGTCTAATAAAAATTATGTCGGTCAAACTTTCTCAACTTTGACTAGATTTATAGAAAATACATGAAATATTTATATCTCCAAATAAGTTTATTATGAAAGTATATTTAACGATCTGTCTAATTATATTAATTATGTATTATAAATATTAATATAATTTTTATACATGACTCGTCAAAGTTAAAAAAAAAGTTGACTTCTCGAAAAATAAGAATAACTTTTATTTTGGGACGTAGGGAAACATGTTGTTTTGAACAGCGGACACGGTCTCCAAAGCGTAGCTTTGACTCCTCATTTTTTGAAAAATATTTATTAAAATATAATATATGTATATTTTTATGAAATATTTTTTAAGATAAATGTATTGATTGGATTTTTACATTTCCAAACTCAATAACTTAAAAGTTATTTATGATTTATATTCGTAATGTTTGATAGAAACCTTATCCTAAATGACATGTTATACAAGTATAAAGGAAGTATTCACTAAATTTTACAGCAATGCATTCTTAGATATCAACAGTTTTTTTTTCGATTTGAGGATGTGCCAGGCGCTGTGCTTAATCACAGAGAGTTATATACAGAGTGGAGGCAGCCTAAATCATTAGATATCAGGTCATTGATACAGCGTATACATTAGTTGCTAAAATGCTAATGAACTTTAAAATTAATGCGACGCTCCTCTATTTACATTTAGAGTAAATTGCACTGTAGGTCCTTAAATTTTAACTTTTAAGTGAATTCCCCTCTAGATCCTTAAACTAAAAAAGTTATCATATGAGTCCTCGAACTTTTGGTGGATTCCCATGTAGGTCCAAAATGTTTCCATATGAGGATGTGTGCGGCGGCTTGAACTGGCATCGGGTTGGCCTTCCAGCGGCTCCATTGCTCCCCTGACAAAACGGAGGAGCCGATAAGGTCCACGACATCACGGCAAAGCTAGAGAAAGGAACAAGGGGACGAGGGAATCGAACCGGGGCAGCTTGACGGAGGCAAATTTTGCTGGTGGGTCCAGCATAAGGCTGGATTTACGGTTTGGCTAGTTTTGGTTCGTTACGATAACGAGCTAACTCGGCTCGTCTCGTTATATTAATGAGCCAGAAAGTCAGCTCGGCTTGACTCGTTAAAAGGTTGAGTTGGCTCATTAAACTCGCGAGCCAGATATAAAAAAATCACAAAATATAATATTTATATTTATCTAAATCTTGATAATAATAATAATAATAATAATAATATAAAAATAAAATATCCAACTATTTTAGATTGAACAAAAAATTAATATGTGCTAACATATATACTAGAGTATACTAATATACAAAAATTAATACAAGTTCTGCAATTCTTTTTTCTTAAAAGTGTGGCTTGTTTGGTTCACGAGCGGCTCGCGAGCTGGCTCGTTATAGCTAACAAAATAAAATATTCGCTCGGATCGGCTTGTTATCTTAACGAGCTGAGTCGAGTCGAGCCGAGCCAGCCACGAGCCAAGTGAGCTAACGAGCTTCGTGTTTTTCGTCCAGCTTAGTCGAGCATGTCTGTTGTGGAGCAGAAAAGAGAAATGGATGGTTCTCTTTTTTTTTTTGTAAAGTTGGCAACAGGCCCATCACCAATCTCCATGGTGCCATGTCCACGTTGGCTCCTGGCGAACGCGTGGCGTGTTTTGGACCTAGCCGGGAATCCATGAAAAGTTCAAAGAGATAATATTTTAAGTTTAAGGACCCAGACGAGAATCCACTAAAAGTTAAGGACCTACGATACAATTTACTCTTAAATCTATGTTAAAGAAAAATTGAAGATATTATTTATTTACATTCTACTATAGAAATTTAATTTAACAGTACAAAATTGAACTATTAAAAAATATTTTCTAATCTAACGTAAAATATATGTACTGATATCATTATCAGCAAAGTTCTGCTAGGCGACGACTAGGCGCGAGTCGAAGGGTGTCCGCCTCGCCTATGAGGGTAGGCGGACCCTAGGCGGCGGCTCGTCGATAACGCTGGTGGGGGTGAAGGAGCGCCTGGCGGAGGTCGCCGGTTGGGGAGGAATGAGCTGCGTCGCCATGGGGGAGGAGGAGTTGCGTCGCCGCTCGAGCGGTGGAGGTGGAGGTGCGTCGCAGGAGGAAGAGAAGGAGGTGGTGGAGGCGCCAAGGACGAGACCGGCAGCGACGTGCGGCTGGCGGCTGTGGGCGCGGGGAGAGAGGAGGCGGCGATGTATGATGAAGAGACGGGCGGGGAGGGAGGGAGGAGACCGGCGCGCGTGCTGCTGGCGGCGCGGGGAGGGATGGGGTGTGGGGGGTGGATGGATAAGGTGGTTGGGTGGGTAGGTGGGATGTTGGGCTTTTTTTATAGGTCTTTCTATAACTTTAGGTCTATATATCTCCTATTTTTTTTCTTTTATTTAAGATATATGTGTGTGTATGTACAAAAATTAAAACGCCTAGGGAACGTGTACGAACGCCTAGGCGTGATTAATCCCGACTAGGTGTTAGGCTGAGGGTCAACACTTAGATCCCGCCTGACGCCTAGCTAAACTTTGATTATCAGGCATTCCAAGGCCGTTTATTGTAAAAAAAAACTATTATCAGGCCAAGTTACAAATATATAGCTTCTGATAGCTAGTTAAAAATATTTTCCAATCTAACCTGGGATACTTTTTTGATATTTGAATATCAGATATTTTGACACCGAGGTAGTAGTAGTTGGATCGTGATAGTATAATTCTTAGCCACAAGGGTATTGTTGAGTTCTTGCTATGTGGCATACGCTGAAAGAATCATACGAAGGTGGTTTGGCTCGCTCTAGGAGCGTAAAGCGTTGCAAATTTGCACTATGTTCTAAGAAATTCCTAATAGTGTCCTGTAGCCAAAAAAAAATCCCAAATATTGATTTTTTTTTTGAAACTCCACTTGTGCACTAGCGATGGAGAATTTTCGAAGAAGGTGAGAAACTTTCCCTACAGAGTTAGCTTTCGAAAAAAAAAAATCCCAAGTACAAGATCAGAAACCGCCTGCCCCTAGTTTGATAGCACCTCCAAGGAACCGGCTATTTGTGCGTTAGCTTTTCTTTCCCTACTGAGTTTTTGTGTAAAAAAGGTGTAATTTCCATTTTCGTTCCTCAACTATAACCCAATGCCCAATTTTGTCTCTACTAAAATGGTATTTCGGTCTTCAAATTTACTTCTAGGCTCAATTTCATTACCAAATCATTGAGGTGGTTGTTGCAGTTCCCAAACTTTACTTTTAAGCTCGGCCCTTCTCCATAAACTATGAAGTGATCGTTTTAGTTCTTAGACTTTTTTGGGGTCGTCGTCGTTTTCAGGCCTTATCTCCTCTAGCACTGCCCATCGTCATTCTCTATATGACACAACATATTTACTTTTCTTGAGACACTAATTAGCACTAATACGAAAAGCAATTACAGAGGCAGAAATGCCAATCGTCTCTGTCAAATGATCTCTGATGGGCCATTTACAGAGGTGGACACTCCTTTAGCTTGTACAACACCTATGTACCATTGCAGAACCCACTCATTTTGGACCAATAATAGGGAATCCACCAAAAGTTCGAGGACCCCGATGGTAACATTTTTAGTTTGAGGACCCAGACGGTAATCCACTAGAAGTTTAAGAACCTACGGTGCAATTTATTTGTTTAGATGTGCATGTACCTATCTTAAACCATATGAATTGGAGTGGATTGAGGTGGAAACTACACTAATACAAAGCACCTCTAAGCCTGCGGTGGCATTTTATTTCTACTGGCGGTTTTCGTTAACATGCACCAATGAAAATGGTTGCGTATGGACCAAGCTACGAACCGCCAGTGTAAACATATTTACACTGGCGGTTTGCCTAAAAAAACCACCTGTGGAAATGACGTATTTCCATAGGCAGTTGTGCTAAGCCAACCGCCATTTACACTGACGGCTCACTTAGCCGAACCGCTTGTGAAAATGCGCCATTTCCACAGGCGATTTTTTAGGTAAACCGCCAGTGTAAATAAATTTACACTGGCGGCTATCCTAGGCAACCGTCAGTGTTGTTCCAGTTATATATACTCTTCTTCCTCCCCGAGAAATTCTGTAGCTCGCACCCAACTTCCATTGGATGCGATTTTGGAGGTTGTCAAGTGTATATATTAATGTTTATAAGCTTTCTTCCTAGGATGCTGCTAATCTACAAAAGACGACTAACATGAGCGAACGTACGTACGCCATAGTTAAGGACTTGTGCTCATTTATCATGAGAGAAGTCATTCCTCTCGAGGGGAATTATCACGACAAGTCGGACACCTTAAGTGACCCAAAGTATAGACCGCTCACAGAGATCAGCGGTCTGCAACTTAGTCGAGATGGTTATTAGAGCCCTAGTGAAAACTTTGATGTATATATATATATATATAGTGTTTGTAAAGCACTAGAGCACTAGTGAAAACTTCGATGTAAATACATTTCCTTTATGTTTGTGGAGCATGAAACTTTGATGGTGTAAATAAGTGTGACTTTATGTTTATGAGCATGAAACCACTTGTATGAAATAGTTAAATACTATATGGCTATAATTGAACATCATCCAATAGGTTTAGGGTAAAATATAGGGTCGGGTTTAATTAAAAAAATGAAAAATGGGCCCGGGGGCTGTTTCCACATGCGGTTTACTTAAATAAGCCGCCTGTGAAAATTTCACAGGCGGCTTATTTAAGTCAACCGTTTGTGGAAATTGATTTTCACAGGCGGTCCACCTGTGTAAATCGATTTCCATAGGCGGTTCTAAATAAACTGCCTGTATTGTGTACCTATTTCTACTGGCCTCCGGCACAGGCGGTTACAAAAAAACGCCTGTAGAAATAGGTTTTCAATCGCCGTTATAGTAAGTCTGTGTACTAGTGTTAGTTCAAATACACTCCAACACATGTGGTTTGAGAGACATACATGCACATCAAACAACTAAATCTATGTTAAAGAAAAATTGAAGATATTATTTATTACATTCTGCTATAGAAAATTAACGGTACAAAATCGAACTATTCAAAAATATTTTCTAACGTAAAATATATGTACTGATATATTATCAGACATTCCTAAAGTATTATCAGGCCAA
Organism: Microstegium vimineum; assembly: GCA_022036555.1. NCBI lineage: Eukaryota > Viridiplantae > Streptophyta > Magnoliopsida > Poales > Poaceae > Microstegium > Microstegium vimineum. Next base: position 50,777,512 of record CM039119.1, on the reverse strand, counting down.
GTTACAAATATATAGCTTGATGACTTTATGTAATCTAGGGCGAAAATTATTTTTGATGGAAAGGGCTGAACGAAGCATGATGAAGTTTTTTTTTTTGCTAGCGTCCAGAATTGTCAAAAGGAGTGACGGAAAATCAACGGATGATGATGCATAGCTTGGACGTGGCCTCTGAGAGATTTCACCTTGGCCTATGCAGATCTTATATTTTTCCTGCGACGGCTGGCTTGACTGTAACATTGCAACATGCAAGATCGCAATTTACGCCTAGCTAGTTACATACATGATCCTGACGGGTAAACTCAAATCAACCATGGACAATATATAACTACTCCTACTTAATGAAAACTCTTCTTGGAGAATCCAAAGCACCATTGGAGAATCCGAGTCGCATTGCTATGCGTCAGTATCTCAGCTTGGTTCTTCTTTTTTTTAATCTAATTAATTTCTGAACACACCTATAAAAACCACATCAACACCACCAACACAACACAACACAACACCTCGAGGCATTTCTCATTCCGCAAAGATGAGGAGGACGACCGCCTTCTTCCTCCTCTCGCTCACCATTCTCCTGGGCACATCACTCGCCGGCGTCACCCATGTGTCGCAGGAGGCTCAGCTGAGCAAGTTCCTGTCGTCTAGGGCCTTGAAAAGGCTGGCGGCGAAGAGGCCCAGCACGGCGAACGAGGAGGCCGAAGAAACCGACCCATGGGCCGACCCCGACGCCTTCGCCCACCTGGCCGACCGCTGCAAGGGCCCGGCAAGCGGCAGCAAGGAAGCCGCCCGGGTCCTGGGGCTGCCGGGCCAGCCGCCGCGGGTCAACTTCCGGCAGTATTCCGGGTACGTGACGGTGAACGAGGAGCATGGCCGCGAGCTCTTCTACTACTTCGTCGAGTCCCCCTACGACGCCGCATCTAAGCCGCTCATCCTATGGCTCAACGGAGGTACGTAAGCGACCGGCCGGGTCAGCTGCATATATAGCTGTCGTACGTACGTTGTCCACGACGAGGAGTACGTTGTCTCACCGGCTGACCGGACCTTTCCTGGACGACGTGGTATGTATGTATGTATGTATGTGCAGGGCCAGGATGCTCGTCGCTGGGATTCGGGGCCATGAAGGAGCTGGGTCCCTTCCGTGTCAACCCCGACGGTACCCTGAGAAGGAACAAGCACTCCTGGAACAACCGTACGTGAAGTGAAGCGATGGATCGAGCTTGCTTGTTGGCTGTGTCGCCGCCGGCCGGCGCCGCACGTACATATATCGCATATAGATCATGCATGGTAGAAACTTGGCGGTGTGTGACTGATCGATCAGAGTGGTTGCTTGCAGTGGCAAACGTGATCTTCCTGGAGTCGCCGGCGGGCGTCGGGTTCTCCTTCTCGAGGAACGCCACCGACTACGACACAGTCGGCGACCAGAGGACCGCCGAGGACGCGTACGTGTTCCTGGACAAGTGGCTGCAGAGGTTCCCCGAGTACAAGGGCCGCGACTTCTACATCACCGGCGAGAGCTACGGCGGGCACTACGTCCCGGAGCTCGCCACCGTCGTCATGTACATGAACCGCTTCCCGGGCGTGCTGACTCGCATCAACCTCCAAGGCATCTTCGTGAGTGCATTGCCTGCCTGCCTACTAGCTAGCTATAGACGTTCACTGCTGCACCCTAAGCTATGTCTCCGTCGTCGATCTGAAAACTGGCGATCGGCCTTATTCTTATGTCTATGTGGCTTATTTATAGTTTGGCAACCCGTTGCTTGACGACTACCTGAACGACAAGGGGGAACTGGAGTTCCTGTGGAGCCACGGCGTGGCGTCCGACGAGGAGTGGGCGAATATCCTGGCCAACTGCACCTTCACCCCCGCCGACGACTGGCCGTGCGTCGATGCGGAGCTCAAGGTCCGGAGAGGGAACATCGATACATACAACATCTACGCGCCGGTGTGCCTGCAGGCTGACAACGGCACCTATTTCGCCAGCAGCCACGTACGTACAGCCTGTTCGCTTGGCTTTTCAGCCGGCTTAAATCCAGTCAGAACAGTGTTTTTCTCATAAGAAATCAGCCAGCAGTGTATAATTCTACTAAAATAGTACATAATCCTGCCAAGCGAACATGTCCGTAATAACACCTATCGGACACCTCTAGCTTCCTTCATTCTCGTGTGATCGCTACACTAGAGATGAAATGATGATTGCAATTTCTTTCTGATGTGTGCAGTCGTTGCCCGGCTACGACCCGTGCAGCTCCTACTACATCGAGCCGTACCTTAACAAGCACGCGGTGAAGCAAGCTCTGCACGCTCGGGTCGACACCAATTGGACAGGCTGCAGGTAAGTGCCGACGTCCGACGACCCCAATGCTTGCTTGGACCTTGGATGCTGCGCCTTTATTTGCATTATTTATTTCATATAATATAATATATAAGAGAGGAGCCTTTATTTGCATTCTCTCTTTCGTTTGGTTCAGTCAAGATTTGGACTGGAACGACGCCCCCGAGTCCATGGTGCCAATCATCAAAAGGCTGATCAGTAAAGGGCTAAAAGTATGGATATATAGGTACTGAATTGTTTCTGCATCTGTCAATGAAAAGAACACATGATAGTCCACATTTCGCCAACCAGAAGCATACAAGTGCATAACCATTTCCCCCTCTGAAATTAAATGTTCTGCAGTGGTGATTTTGACTCCATATGCTCAATTACGGCGACGCGGTTTTCTGTCAATGATCTCAATCTAACCATCACGTCAAAGTGGAGCCCTTGGTACACCCCTGACAGTGAGGTAAGAAGGTTCAGAACCTACAAAAAAAGGGGAAATAGTTTCGATCCAGATATAATTTGGGATTTTTTTAAGCGGGATGGCAATGGACGCAGGTTGGAGGCTATGTTCAGCAATACCAAGGAGGCTTTACGTTTGCGTCAGTGAGGGCAGCTGGCCATTTGGTCCCTACTTTCCAGCCAAAGAGATCACTTGTTCTGCTCTACTCTTTTCTGAAGAACATGCTCCCTCCTGCTGATCCCAAGTACGAGCTCCCTTCTGGCCTGTGAAAAACTGAGCATTCACATTTCCACTTCTAGTTCCGTTTGGGATGATTGATCAGGTCCTTTTCTTTCTTTACAAACTTGCAATGTCTCGTTGCGTATACACAAGCTTAAAAAACGAGTCAGTAGTACATTCAGCTCATGATCTTGTGGCTTCAACTACGACGTTTGCTGAGAAGCTTTGTAATGGGTGCTCCAGTTGGTGTTCGTCTGAAAATGAATAAAGAGAATTTCACTGCCTTCCTTTTACTGGATGATTATCTTAGACTCAGTCGTTGTATTTTTGCCTAAAGTTTGCGGTGACTGACAGTGTGAGTTAAATTGTACTCCCTCCGTCCTAAACTATAAGTCACTAGTCCATCAACCCATGCTCTCGCACGGGTTAGAATTTTAGAAGATATAAATATTAGGTAATGTATAATAATTTTTTTATTCTAAATTATAAGACATTTTACCATATCTAAATATATTATTTTTACTATACATCTAGACATTATGTCTACGTGTATGAGAATTTGGATGATATGTATTTTGTTTTCAATTAAATATTGTAAGGATTAGTCGACACGTTCAAGCGATGACAAGCTAAGAAAAAAAATAAATCCTATAAATTCTCACAGTAATCAGAAACATCCGACCTTTAATTTGGTAGACTCTAATCATCATCACCGATATTAGCCATTGGATCTATTGTAGTTCATTAAAAAATTACCCACCACTGTCATTATGAAAAATACATAAAGTAACCCCCTAATTTTGCATATAAATTACCCACCTCTGCCATTATAAAACATAATTCAAAATAACCACCTAATTTGTATCACCACGTTAATTCTGACAAGACACGCTAAGAAAAAAGATAAATTCTATAAATTCTCACAATAATTAGAAACAACCGACCTTTAATTTGGTAGACTCTAATCATCATCACCGATATTAGCCATTGGATCTATTGTAGTTCATTAAAAAATTACCCACCATTGTCATTATGAAAAATACATAGAGTAACCCCCTAATTTTGCATATAAATTACCCACCTCTGCCATTATAAAACATAATTCAAAATAACCCCCTAAATTTGTATTTAAATTACCCACCTTAGCCATTATTAAATATAATTTAAAATAACCCCCTAACATTGTGTCTAAATTACCTAACTTAGCCATTATGAAAGATAGTACGTAGTTCATGATCATAAATTTTATAATTTATTAATTTAGATAATTTTAATCATTTTTACAGAAATATTATGTCATATCAATATTGTTAATTTTATGGGCTCTATGATATATATAAATAATACTATACACATATAATCTTGTGGTATAACAAATTCAACATGTTTAGTTTGAGAATGCATGTCGAGTTTCAACTTATGTAGAAACAATACTACTTGAATAAAGATAAAGAATACTAGAATATCTAATTAACATCCAAAAATACAACAATTTGATTAAAAGTTAAAAGATAAATCATAGATTTACCAAGACACAAAATAGATTATATGAAGAATGTACATCTCTTAATACTAGATTTCAACTAAATATATATCATGCTAGAAAAAATAAATACTATAAATTCTAACTAGATGTCCTCGCATGAGCGTGCATGTTAATCCTTAGAAGATTTGATTGAAAGAAAAAGACATATCATCATAATTCTCATAAAAATAAAAAAATCTTACCATCAATTAGGCATGACCTAATCACCATTGACGATGATAATAGTTATTAGATCTATTATGTTTTCTAAAAAAGCCTACCCATTTCTGTTGTTGTGTAAAACAATATAAACTAACTATGACCCTAATTTATATTACACACATATGTTGTTAACAAACATGATCAAATATAGACATAAATTTGCATTGAAGTACTGACTTCCTCATATTATGATTAATAATTTACATAACTCAATTGCCATCTCACTATTAGAAAAAAATTAAATACCCCTCAAATATCATCTAAATTATCAACATCCCATTTAAAAAAAATTGTTTAGAGAACAAACAGAATATGTAAATTATCATCCCCTCCTCTATCATTATTATTATAGTAAGATTTGTTATAAACTAAATATATATGTAATGGCAACATGCATGAGCAATAAAATACATATGTTATATTTCTTCACATAAAAAAATATTTTTCTAGATAACTAATATAATAATCATAGTAACAAATTATTTAAAAGCATATTAGTAACCATAACATATAATTCATATAGGTTGTTACTTTAGAGATATTTATGTATTTTAACTAAAATATTGATATATCTATATTGATAGTATGATCATAACTACAATTATAATTTCTTGATAGTAAAATTTAATCATCATGAGAAGTGTGGGAGAACACTTACCTTTATTAAGAATATCGTAAAGTAAACATTCTATCATTATAAGGTTTATGTATTTAAATTCTATTGACCACTACCCTGTCTAAGATCTTACTTCATGCTCCATAACTTATAAGATATCGTGTATGTTTCAAATAATGGGTGATGCTACTGTAATACTTAAGAACATACTCCATGACCTAAAATCTTTATTTTTAAAAAGTGCAAGAAGAGAGTTAATGAAATATACAATAACCATAAGAGTTTCAACTTAACTTGGTAAGAAAGAAAAAAAATTGTAGCAGCCGATAAGAGTAATTTTTTTAAAAATAAAATTTAGATTAATGACTTTTATTTTCACAATAGTTTTCTTTTGAGTCCAATTTTAAGTTCGATTAGAAGGATAGAAAGGCGATGAGAATGGGAAAAGAAAAATAAAATATTTTATTTGAATGAGTTCCCCTTTTTAGTTCCCTTTTTTTGCAATTTTCTTATTATCAATTCCATTCATGACTTCATAAGATACATGATGCAACAAGAGCAACCATAATTAATGGTAAAGTTTTATAGTAACTATATATTTAAAGTATACAATGTGCCACACAAAAAAATTGATTAATTTCTTGAAAAATATAATTAATAGGTTTAAGATAATTAGATATAGATTACATATTATCTATTATATCTATAATGTTAGAAAATAAATGAAGAAAAAATTTACAAGTTAATATAAGTATTTTTTTTAGTCAGATGTAGTCTGTCCATTCCAATCATAAGATGTTTTCAGCTTTTAAATACATATCTTTTGCTATACACGTAGATATACTATCTAAATATATAATAAAAATAATATATTTAGAAAAGTTAAAATGTCTTATAATTTAGAATAAAGAAATTATTATACACCACCTAATAATTATATCTTCTAAAATCCTAACCCGTGCTAGAGCACGGGCACGGGTTGATGGACTGGTTTTATTAATTAACAGCGTCCTGATTTTAGGTAAAAAATTATGTAGAGGTGTTGGATATTCTGCCTTCAATAATGGAGCTCACTGAATAATCGATAAATGTGTGACTAATTGTCTCATCAAATGAATTGTCTATATAAATTTTGAGATCTTATTTTTTTATTAAATCGAATACGCATATCTCGGGAATATGTTCAGGTATGGACAATGATAAAGCACAAAACTGTTCAGGACTTGGGGACGCGAATCTTTTGATATGGATCTCAAGTTTATTATATTACTGTACCAAATTAGTTTATGGTCCGGAATGGGGACTATTCCTGCTCAAGCAAAAAGAATTACACTACACGTCAAACCGGAACCTTCTGGGACAACTATTCTAGCTAGCAAGCATAATGACAATCAAGAATAGATAAAGCGTGGATAACTTTACAAGGAATTAGTACTACAAGCCAATTTTTTGTATTCTTATAATTCTATATACTTCGTTAAAGCTTGTGTACAAAGAGGAAATCGACAAGGTTCAGCCGCCGAATGGTGTAGTTAATTCAGGATGGGCAGACGAAATCTTCTTCATATCTAAAAAATGGTAATGCTCATTTTTTTCATGCTCAATACTTTGAAACATTCCCGGTATTATACCCCGGCCGGCCGGACGCCCGAACCTATGTAAACAGCTGCCAGATCTTGGTTATCTTTGCAACCACTAAGCTTTACCAGTTTATAATCCTCAGGAAAATATGAGGGACATCTCCGTCTGCCTCTTTCTTCTTCTCGTCTGCTTGGTGGGATCGCAAGCAAATTCGTCACAAGAGGCTCGGCTAAGGGAATTTACCCTGCCCAGAAGAAGCAGCGGTAGTGCGTTCAGTGTACACGACGACTCGGTCTTCACGGCCACTAGCAGCCTGAAATCAGAGTACTCTGGTACTGACCAGAGCGCTCAGAAGACGGCCGACAAGATTACAGCGCTGCCCGGCCAGCCGGTCGGCGGCGTCGGTGGCTTCGACCAGTACAGCGGCTACGTGACCGTCGACGAGAACGCCTGAGCAGAAACGAGAACGCCTGGAACAGCGGTGAGACTAGCTATAATATCAGTACCTGCAGTGTTCTAAAACAACAGTACCTGCAGTGTTCTCGTTTATTTCGGATTGGGTCTAGTAAATGTGCTCTTCCTGGAGTCACCTGCCGGTGTTGGATTCTCCTACTCCAACACATCCAGTGGCGGAGGGAGGGAGGGGCTGAGGGGGGCCTGGCACCCCCAACAAGCCTGTGCCTCTACAGTACTCCCTTGTTATTTAATAAGTTAATCATTCAATTAGCAAAGTATCAATGCTAATTAGTGTTTTAATTGCTTGTTTTTTCTAATAATTATTTAGGATTAACTTATTTATTTTTTTTAAAAAAAAATTTCACTCTCTATATGATACATTCTATAGCTAGTTAACATGTATAATTAGTGTTTTGCTTGTTTATTGTCCTTTTATATTGATCTCCAACGACATCTATATTATTTAGGATTAGTTTTTATGTTGTTTTTTCATATATTTTGTTTATATTATTACCATGATATTTTTTGTCTAAAAATCAGACTGATCAAGTGGAGTTGGAGACCTAGTGTTAATTAAAATTTATTTTTTCTTTGTAATATTACCAAATTTATTATATATATATTTTATCACGTATGATTGTTGTCGGGCTGGCCCCCCTATGGTTAAATCCTGGCTCCGCCCCTGAACACATCTTCAGACTATGATAAGAGTGGTGACCAAAGGACCGCGGATGATGCATTCGTTTTCCTGATCAATTGGTTCAAGAGGTTCCCTGAGTACAAAGCACGCGCCTTTTACATATCCGGGGAGAGCTATGCCGGACACTACGTTCCGCAGCTCGCAACAGCCATCCTTAGTCACAATACAAAGAGTAAAAGCGATATCATAAATCTTCAGGCTATCTTGGTGAGTGGAGACTGAAGACTCATAATAAATCATCAGTGAATATCCTGATAGACATGTTTCATTGCAACAGCTGATCGATGCATCTCAAAATGAAATGTTAGGTTGGCAATGCGTACCTGGACGATAACAAGAACACAAAGGGGCAGATTGACTACTTGTGGAGCCATGGGGTGATATCAGATGAGGTGTGGGCCAACATTACAAAGAACTGCAAGTTCAGTCCTTCGGATGGTAACGCGTGCTCTGATGCTATGGCTGTTAAATATTTAGGCAATTTAACGAGTAATTTAATCTAAAAAAATACGAAAAACATCATGTTCATGACATCATAAGTGTGCACGTGTGATCTAGCATTTACATAGACGTAGATGACATTTGTAAACAAGAAGACAGTGAGAAATCGAATGATTTCATACCTAGCGGCATCCATGCCGGTCACGCTAGTCGACATAGCGTTTGTTGATGTAGTCGTCCCGTTCGATGCCGTGTAGAGAGGTTGTAGTGTCGATCTCCGCTACCGCCGAGGGACACCGGAAAGAAGCTGATGAAGCAGGCGCACCGGAAGAAGATGTCGAAGCGAGTAGTCGTGCCGGCAGTCGACACTCCCCAAAAACGTGATTGTCGTCCTTCACCCGAGCAGGCAAACTCGAAGACGACAGGCGTTCTGGAGGCCTACTCTCCCAGGACTCGTGCGCGCGAGAACCGGGACGGAGAAGCTTAGCTGCTGCAGAAGTATTGATTTCTTGCGCGCGTGTGTGTCTTATATGTCAAATGTTGGAGTGTGTCTTGCTTTTATCCGGTGGCGGGAACACAAATAGGCACCGCGGGAGTTCAAGAGTCGAAACGGAAGAGACGCTCACAGAAGAAACTCCTGCCTTCATGAGAGAAACCCCGTAACTCTCACCATTAGAAGCAGAAACTCCTTTCATCATTTAGGACAAAACTACCAGCCCATAATGTCATTTAAGAGAGAAAACTCTTGTAACTCCCGGCCATAAGTGACTTGAATGACAAAACAAATACATGCACCGCATGCATGTGTCTCACTCCAACGTCTCGTCCATATAATATTAGCACACAATATTTAATACAAGTCTTAGAATTATTTGATTTAATTAGATAAAATATTGGGTCTAGCCCACATTAAATCTAACAATGGCATCATATGATTCTGGATACATTAGCGGGTACAACATATATGCTCCTGTTTGCATCGACGAACCCAATGGAAACTACTACCCCAGCAGCAATGTAAGAGTTTTTTCCTTTTTGTTTGTTGATGATGAGATGCTATTTATAGCTTGTTTGGTTTATTTATTAAGTCTAAGTCACTTTCTGTGGTCATTTCACATGTATATTTACTTATGCAGGTTCCGGGAATTGATCCGTGCAGCAACTACTATATCCAGGCTTACATGAACAATCCCTTGGTGCAGAAGGCCTTCCATGCTAGAACGACAAAGTGGTCAGGCTGCACGTAAGATTGCTTAAATGGGAGCAAAACATTCAAACAAGAAATTAAGCTCTTTCCGCCTATTACTACCAATCTTCTTAACTGAGGTTCCCTGTCCAGAAACTTGCACTGGAAAGATGCTCCAGTGTCCATGATGCCGACAATCAAATGGCTTCTGGGACATGGGCTACCGGTGTGGCTATACAGGTAGCTTGAACGTCCCATTTCTTTATTAACGTTTAATACCCGCAAACTGCAATGAGAGATGTAACGGAGGGAATACATTTTCAGTGGAGACTTTGATGCCATCTGCCCACTCACCGCCACAAGGTACTCCATCACTGACCTCCAGCTCTCAGTCATGGAGCCATGGCGCCCGTGGACAGCAACCAAAGAGGTAAATAACACCCCAAATCCTGTTCTGGACTTGTTTATATCATTTCTTTTATTCAAACTTTGACAAACTTGTGTGGATCCTAGCAGGTTGGAGGCTATGTTCAGCAGTACACTGGAGGCCTTGTGCTTATTTCAGTGAGGGGAGCTGGTCATCAAGTTCCTTATTTCCAGCCTGAGAGAGCACTATTACTGCTCAGATCCTTCTTGAGAGGAATGCTCCCACCTTATGTAGTGGAACAGTAATTTTTGTTAAGTAACCCTGTAGGAAGCTCCTAGTGCTCATCCCTGTTGTTTGACAGTAGTTTCAGAATTGTCAATAAGTGATAAAAATGGCAATCTATCAATGCCGCTGCACATGAATTTGTGGTACGTGTAATAGGACTGCACCTTATAGGACATGCCAATGAATCAATGATGAAAGCACGATGCCAGTATACATAGATAGAGGGAGGGGGCTGCTTGAAGCTAAGGCTCAAACACAATAAAATCTACACAATTGTTGTCTACAGGTGCATAGTTTTTGGGTGCCTTAATCTTTCACCCCCTGTATTTCTTGAGTTGTTTACCTGTACTTTCTATCTTGTTTTATTTATATCATTTGCAGTAGGGGTGCAAACCCCTCCTGTGTTTTCCTTCAAAAAAAGAAACTTACGATCTATGATGACATTTTTATGTCACAAAATCCTGAAAATTTCTATCATACTAGGAAATTTATGACTTCATTAGATCATGTGTGTTAAACCAAGCTTTATGGTGAAAGCACGTGCTTCATCATAGATTCTATGATGATCCTTATTGCGTCCATAATTTATGACGTTTGATATTCATCACAATTTGATTTAAAAAAATCAATAAATTTCTTGAGGTTTTGTTTGCCTATCTACTGAGCAAGCTATTAGGGGACAATGTACTTGTGGACCCAGTTTATTATGGGCCATCTCATTCAATCATAATTGTTACATGTATTACATTGTACCAATTTTGTTCTTTCTCATATTTTAACTGGGCCGCACATTGGGCATCGTGTTCATGGGCTAACCCCAATTGTCGGACCCATTTGTATTTTATCTAATCTCATCATAAAATATTAAGTCCGTGTTTGAATATTGTAGTACTAAGAAGCCATACTATCAACTATCAAGAAACTATAGTTTTAGAACTATTGATGTGCAAAACCATGGTTTAGAAAAGCTGGGTGGATCATGTTCATAGCCCAATTATATAATAAAATTTTGGCCCATGTTGCGTGGGCTAGCTAGGCTAATTTTAACTTTATGATGATTATTTTTTCACAATATATGTGCCATGCATGTCACCTGCCACATTAGTTTTGACATGTCATCGAACATGTGTCGACACCCTTTTCAATATGCTATGTTATATCTAGTGACAAATGTGGTTGTCACAAATTAGTGACAATAGTGTAGTTGTGACAGATCTATGTCAACTTACTAGCTAGTGGTCACAGAAGATAGTTAATGCCCCACCTTTTGTGGCAATAGAAAATAGACTTTCATCGTCATAATTTGATTGTCATAGAAGCTCATATTTCCTGTAGTGGACATGTTATGACAGAATTCAATAGATTTAGTGCATTTTGGAATGAGGTGTAACTGAGGTGAAGCCTAGTACTCCTATTTAGAACAACCATTCATTTGACATCATAGCGATTGTCACACCCAGTTTTAAAGACAAAACGGGATGCATAAACCTTATGTGTGCCCAGAGATCAGTCACACACATAAGCTGACAAATTATCAAAAAGGTACCATCACAAGTGTTTATTACATAGCGAATAAGTATCTAATTAATGTCTATTACATAACAGCGGAAATAAAATATAACTCTCGCGAAGCTCCATCGCACAGGGACGTCAACTGGTTGACTCCAAACCTAGTAGTCCTCAGGATACTCCTCATAACCCTGATAATCTGGTACCCATCCGGAATTTTTATCCAAATATGAAAATAAACAAGCGTAAGTACTTCTAGTACTCAACAAGTAAACATGTGGTTCATGAAGCTCAAAAAGTATGACCCTGGTTAAACTGCATCAGCTTTTATGTTGTCAAAATTTTAGCATATGGATAACATCAATATAATCAAAAACCCAATTAGCATATGATCAATGTAAACATGAATAATGAATAGCAAACGAGTAAATGGTAGATTAAAGTCATTCTGTTCCATAAGAATTTCAGGCCGTTCATATCCGTGAGCACGGCTAATATATTAGTTTTAAGATACTCTGCAGAGGTTGTACAACTTTACCCATGAGTCGTGTTGCCCAAATGCCTGAGTTTATAACTCCCAAAACACTCCCAAGGTGAGCGCGCAGGGTACACTATGAAGTCTTTCAGAGGGGCTCGCTGACAAACAACAGACATTACGGATCCACGGGCAAGGGGTATACGGGGTCTCCTCTCGATGGTACACACACGCAGCGGTCCCCACCCTGGCCATACCCCGCAACCAGCTCGGCAATGACAAATTTCATGAACTGTCACATGCGAGAAAGTAATCCCCTTACTTAACTAAAGCCAGAGCCATGTAGCTCTCGTGGTTGTACTGTAAATCCCGGGTGATCGCTTACAGAGGTTTTAGAGCATCTCAAAAACTGTACTCTAGATCACCTTAATCCATGTTGCTAAAAAGCATCTTTTACTATTTGTTGCATAAGTCATTAGTCAATGTTACATGATCATAGATATTTATCAAGAGCACTAGCTTGATCTACCCAATGCATAAATCCCAGGGTAACAAGGTATAAGGTACAAATCTAGGGTAAAACCGTACAGGATATCAAGGAAACACATGCATATCATGAATTAATGTTTAATGTGATTAGGACAACAAGGATGATCTCATGTATACTTGCCTTGCTCAAAAGGTTCCTGCTGCTCCTGCTCAAAGAAATCCTCCTGGTCACCCACGTACTGCTCACCGTCTATACTCGATCACCACATCAACATACAATCATACCGAGGCATAACATGCAAACAAACAAGACTATAGGTTAGAACAGTACACCAACAATATAAAAACAAGATTAAAAGTTTATAAAACTAATCTACGTCTCACTATGATCACATAGACGTTTGGATCATAAAAAACGGAGCTATAACGGAGAAGATATGCTCTAAACAAGATTCGCAAAATAAACTTGAGATTAAAATAGATTAAGTAATAAAATATTTTTAAAAGTTGACTAACATGATCTATGAACTAACTAACATGTAGATCACGTCGATACGATCCTAACGCAATTTGAATGAGTCAAAACGGAGTTAAAATGAGCAATTTATGATTAAAAGAAAATCAGTGGCAAAACTGTAATTAGTTGGAACTATTTTCGAAATAAAACAAATTATTTTTCGGATTTTAAATCGGACAGAGGACTGCGGATTGAGAACTTAAAAGGTTCAGGGTTTCTTTTGCAAAAACGGGGCCGAACCGGTATCAGGCGCTGATAGCCATCCGATCCAAGATGGACGAATGAGATTAGATCAGGGGGAGAGGGCGGTGGCGCGGCTACCAGAGACGGAACAGACGGCGGCGCCTTGGCCGGAGTTGGGCGGCACGGTTCAATCCGCCGCTTCGGTACACCAAACTCAATGCGGAAAAGACCGGGAGAGAGAGAGAGACGACGAACGTGGTGGCGGTATCGATTGAACCGATTAGACGACGCACGCGGCGGTGCCCACAGTGCAGCAGCTCGGCAACGTCGGCGAGCACGCGCGGAGATAGAGAGAGGGCGAGAGGAGGTTCTGGAGCACCTGGGAGCTCCCTTACCACTATGCGGGACTCGTGAAACAGATGAACGGAGCGGAGGGGCTCGGCGTCGGAGGAACGACGACGGCGGCTTTGCTCTAGGGTTGCGGGCGAGACTGGTGGCTCTGCGGTGCTTGGAATGGGGGCGGAAGGGATGCGGGGCTCGACATTTATAGCCCCGGGGGCTCGACAGCGAAGGAAGGGGAGCAATCGTGCTCCAATCGCGCTCGGCAGGGAAGGAAAGCGCTGACGCGCAAGAAAGGAAGGGAGGGGAGGAGGAAGAAGGCAAGTGCCTTGGGCGGCTGCCAGGTGGGTCCCACCTGTCGGCGTGGGAGAGGTGCTACGCGCGTCGGCTTGTGCAGGTTGGGGAGCTGGGCTGGCCTGCTGGGCCGAGGTAAGCCCACGCGGGAAGGAGAGGAGTGGGAGGAGGGGTGCGAGGATGAGCCAAGGAAAAGGCCTACGGGCCAGATAAGAGAAAGAGGGGGTGAGGGAAAAAGGAAATCTTTTTCTTTTATTTCTTGAATTGCACAACAAATTTCAAAGCACCTTTTGAACTCTAGTTTGAATTTTGAAAATTGCCAATCAATACAAAACTATGCAGCAGCATGTATGCAACAGAGACGTTTCTATGGTTATGATAACTTTTATTTTATGAAAGCTTAATCATTTTTCCTATATTGTAATGCCCACTGAAAATGCATTTAATTCATTTTTAGACTATTTCAAAGAATGCAAATTTTCAGGTGTTACAGCGATGCTTGCCAGGAAGGTCAAAGGAATGAATGAACCTTTACCCCAAGGCTGAGGTGTGAGGATTCTCTCTTGTGCTTTGTGAGGGAACAGTGGTACGTCCTTGTAAGGTCTCAAATCTAGAATTGCCACACTCTCAACCATGAGCACTCTCTTTGCACTTGCCTTCACTAGTGAGACATTACTCTTTATATGCTTACATTAAAATGTTTCTTTAGCATCTGAAGCATTACTTGTTTACTTGTCAATTTTCCCTAAAAACATTGTTATGCCCTTATGCAACTCTACTTACCTATGTTGTTTAGCCATGCATCCACTAAATATAGTATTGTGGATAAGCCCTGCGAATACTCTTATATCCATGATGCCACTAATAGTTGTTTTATAGGTTGCCGGAGTTTGTGTTGGCCACCAGGGGCGAATCTACAGCCAACCATCAGGGTTAGCTGACCCCAGTAACCTGCCAAAAACTCACTAATAAGTTCTTTTATCCACCTGTAAATTACACTTTCAAATACAAAATCAGCATGTTTTTGACCCCATTGCTTATTCCTTTACCCCTGTAAAATGATATCCTAGATTCGCCCCTGAGGGCCACCCAAGTTCACTCAAGTGTGGTTAGTGAAGAATCATTGCCCTAGTTGGTTTCGGTGATTAACGACAATTAGAGATTATTATGGCTAACGTGTGTTTTGCAGAGGCTATGCGTAGTTTAGCCATAGTGATCAACAAGAATGGGCACTAATGGTCATCACTTAGCCCCCAAGATGGATATTGTTTCGGATTTCAAGGAGACATGATGAAGACCCTAGAATAATAGGCTAAGTGCCATAAGGAGATGAAGGGCACTTAGAAATAGATAGGGCTTCTCTTTTTATCTTTGACCGTACTATTAAGAGGGGTTGAGACTAGTAGCTTGACTTAGGAAAGCTTCATGACTTAGGTGTGGTGCACACTTGACTTCCTTAGCTCTAAGCAAGCCTACGGTGACCGTAAGATAGCCTAGAACAACTTCCATATTCATCACGACGAAAAACGAAGTTGATAGAACTGTTTTCTGGGCGTCGGACGCTCCTGACGGGGGCGCGGACGCTGTCCGTCGCGTCGGACAAAGGCGCCGGACGCTGGGTGGTTGAGTCCACAACGTCCGTCGACCTTCCAGTAGAGATGTTTTCTGGCTAAGTTTTTCAGGGTCCGTCGGACGCTGTCCGTCGGTCAGGCGTCGGACGCTGGGAAGAGCTTTCGTCGACCTTCCAGAGGGCGTCACTTTGAATCCCAATGCAAGACTCCACCTCCCAAGACCTTGCCCAAGCATATAAGGCCTTTTGCTCATGATGCACACTTCATCATCAACAAGGACTCCAAGGGTAGACCTCAAGTTGTGTTTCTCGGTCCTAAGATGAAGAACAAGCCCAAAGTGCTATGGGTTGCTAAGGAGTTGGTGGACAAGGCTATAGGACCTCGCCAAGTGTGGGTTCCCAAACAACAAGCTTAACTTCAAGTTGCTTGTGTGTAGGTGAACTACAAGACCGGTGGAAGTCATTGGGTGATTGATAGTGGATGCACTCAACATATGACCGGTGACTCCCGGATGTTCACCACACTTAAGGAAGATTGTGAAGGGCAAGACAAGATTACCTTTGGGGACAATTCAAAAGGCAAAGTGCAAGGCCTAGGTAAAGTGGCAATCTCAAATGATCAATCAATATCAAATGTCTTGCTAGTACAATCTTTGAGCTTCAACTTGCTATCGGTGGGACAACTATGTGATCTTGGTTTCCAATGTCTCTTCACTCCAAATGAGGTAGTTGTGTCCAAGATTGAAGATTCATCATTGATATTCAAAGGGTTTCGACACAACAATCTCTACCTAGTGGACTTCACCTCAAATGAAGCTAGTTTGCAAACATGTCTATTCTCCAAGAGTTCTTTGGGTTGGCTATGGAATAGAAGATTAGCACATGTGGGAATGTCAACTTTGAAGAAGCTTGTTAAGGAGTTGGTTAGAGGTGTGAAGGATGTTGTGTTTGAGAAGGACAAACTTTGTAGTGCATGTCAAGCCGGCAAGCAAGTGGCAAACACTCATCCAACCAAAGCTTTCATGTCAACCTCAAGAGTCCTAGAGCTACTTCACATGGATCTATTTGGACCTACCACTTATGCTAGTCTTGGTGGCAATCTCTTTTGCTTGGTGGTAGTTGATGACTACTCTAGGTACACTTGGGTGTTCTTTCTTCAAGACAAGGGAGAGACTCAATCAATATTCAAAAAGTTTGCAACTAGAGCCCAAAATGAGTTTGATGTGAAGATCAAGAAGATAAGAAGTGACAATGGGACCGAGTTTGTGAACACCAAGATTGAAGACTATTGTGATGAAGTTGGGATCAAGCATGAAGTGTCCGCCACCTATACTCCTCAACAAAATGGTGTAGTAGAGAGAAAGAACCGGACACTCATTACTCTTGCAAGATCAATGCTTGATGAATACAACACCCCCGAGAAGTTTTGGGCCAAAGCAATCAACAACGCATGCTATGCGGCCAACTGGCTATTTGTCCAAAGGCTTCTCAAGAAGACCCCCTATGAGCTTGTGAATGGGAAGAAACCGGATATATCCTTTTTCTGAGTGTTTGGATGCAAAGTGTACATCTACAAGAAGCGCCAACACTTGGGCAAGTTCCAAAGGAGATGTGACATTGGTTTCTTACTTGGTTATTCTCTTAAATCCAAGGCATATCGAGTATTTAACAAAGCCTCCGGCCTAGTTGAAGAAACATATGACTTGGAGTTTGATGAAACTAATGGCTCTCAAGAAGAGCATGAAAATCTTGATGATGTAGGTGATGAACCCTTAAGGGAGGCTATGAAGAATATGCCCGTTGGTGCAATCAACCCACAAGAGGTGGAAGAAGTTGAAGATGATGCAAATCAAGATCCTTCTCCACCCCCACACGCCTCAAGTTGATGAAGGAGATCAAGTGAGGGAAGCTCAAGAAGACACTCACATTCCTCAAGATCAAGCCGAGGCCGAAGCAAGCAATGTTGAAGCACCACAACCTCCTCCCAAGTGATTAATAGAAGATCTACACCTATGCTTCAAGCTCATCCACAAGACCTCATCATAGGGAGTCCATCAAGGGGGGTAACAACTCGATCTAAACTTGCTTCTTATGTTGAACATCACTCCTTTGTTTCCTTTGTTGAGCCTTCTAGTGTGGAGGATGCACTTGCGGATCCGGATTGGGTGAATGCCATGCATGAAGAGTTGAACAACTTCACCCGGAACGAAGTGTGGACACTAGTAGAAAAGCCCAAAGGAGCAAGAATCATTGGCACCAAGTGGGTGTTTAGGAACAAGCAAGATGATCAAAGTGTGGTTGTGAGAAACAAGGCAAGATTGGTGGCAAAGGGGTTCTCCCAAGTTGAAGGCTTGGATTTTGGGGAGACTTTTGCACCGGTTGCAAGACTAGAAGCCATCCGTATCCTTTTGGCATATGCTTCACATCATAAAATGAAACTTTTTCAAATGGATGTGAAGAGTGCCTTTCTAAATGGTTTCATCAATGAACTTGTTTTTGTCTCACAACCTCCCGGGTTTGAAGACCCAAATTGTCCTAATCATGTGTATAGGTTGTCCAAGGCACTCTATGGATTGAAGCAAGCTCCAAGAGCTTGGTATGAGAGGCTAAGGGACTTCCTACTCAAGAAGGGCTTCAAGATCGGGAAAGTGGATACCACACTCTTCACCAAGGTGCTAGATGGAGAGATCTTTGTTTGCCAAGTGTATGTCGATGACATTATATTTGGGTCAACAAACCAAGATCATAGCAAGGAATTCGGTGCATTGATGTCCAAGGAGTTCGAGATGTCGATGATTGGCGAGCTAACCTTCTTCTTTGGCTTCCAAGTGAAGCAATTGAGGGAGGGCACCTTCATATCTCAAGAGAAGTACACTTATGATGTGCTCAAGAAATTCAAGATGGAGGATTGCAAGCCAATCAAGACCCCAATGCCTACTAATGGGCATCTCGATCTCGATGAGGGAGGTAAACCGATTGACCAAACTCTTTATCGTTCTATGATCGGTAGTTTACTTTACCTCACCGCTTCTAGGCCGGATATCATGTTTAGTGTGTGTATGTGTGCTAGGTTTCAAGCAAACCCTAAGGAGTCGCATCTTTGTGCGGTTAAAAGAATCCTTAGGTACTTAAGGCACACCCCTAGCATGGTTCTTTGGTATCCCAAAGGAGCTCCCTTCCAACTAGTTGGCTATTCTGATTCAGATTACGCTGGGTGTAAGGTTGATAGGAAGAGTACCTCCGGCGGGTGTCACATGCTAGGAAGATCACTTGTTTCTTGGTCCTCAAAGAAGCAAAATAGTGTGGCATTGTCAACCGCCGAGGCGGAATACATTGCCATGGGAGCAAGTTGTGCACAAATCTTATACATGACCCAAACACTCTTTGATTACGGCGTGTTTTTAAAAGAAGTTCCACTCTTGTGTGATAATGAAAGCGCCGTAAAGCTTGCAAACAACCCGGTTCAACACTCTCGCACCAAGCACATAGATATTCGCCATCACTTTCTTAGAGATCATGTGGCTAGGAAATACATAACACTAGTTGGAGTTAAGAGTGAAGATCAATTGGCGGATATCTTCACTAAACCACTCGATGAAACAACCTTTTGTAGGTTGAGAAGCGAGTTAAATGTACTTGATCACTCTAACTTCACTAAAAGATGAGTTTGTGTGAACCATGCGTTCATATGTAATATAACATGTTTAATTTGTTAATGCACATAGGCTTGGCTAACGCGGTTAAGATAACCGCCCTCAAAGCGTGTGACAAAGCTTAACCGCAGTTTAAACTTGCAAGCAACCTAGATTCAAATTTCGTATTGCATAGCATATGCATGTGTGTTGTTTGCCGTTTCTTTTCGGTTAAGTTTGAGCATCCTCTATGTTCGTCCACTTAGGGGGAGCATTCCAAGCTCAAGACACTTCTCTACCCCTCTTGTGGCCATATGATGTCTCCTTGGTGCTTCCATTCGAATATTTTGAGCTAAAACTAAATTTAAGCCTATGGCAAACTATTTGAAAATGAGTGTTTGAGAGATGGTTCTCATATCAAGTCCAATCAGGTGTTATTTGGATCTTATTGGGATTGGAACTTGGTTGGGAGAAAGACGTAGAAACAAAATTTGAAAAATTCCATTTAAAAGGCGTCGGACGCTGCCGACGGATGCTCGGTGTCAATTGCCTCAGCGTCCATCGCGATCGTCCGGAGATTAAAGTTGCCTGCTTACAAGGCGACGGACGCTCCCCCCAGCGTCCGTCGCGGTCAATGCGATCGGGTGTTTCAAATCTGTTCTGGAAGCCCGACGGACGATGCCGTCGGACACTCTCCGAGCGTCCGTCGCAGTCCGACGGAGCGTCCGTCGCGAACTTAAGGCGCAAATTTTTTTTAAAACTCCCGTCTCCTTCTCTGTTTCTCCCGATCCGTTTTGTCCGCCGTCGCGCCGTTCTCTAACCCTAACCGCCGCTACTTCGCCGCCGCTGGGCCCCTGTGCTGCCCATCGCCGGCGAGATCCTCCCTGCCCTACGCCGCCACTCCTCCCTGAGCTCCCTGCATCAGCGCCGCCGCCTCTCCCTGTGCCGCCACTCCATCCCTGCGCCGCCGTTTCCCACTGCCGCCATGCCAGCGCCATCCACTGCACCGCCGCCGCGCCAGTGCTTTTCGCCCCAGCGCCGCCGCTCCTCTGCGTGATTCAAGTCGTGGAGGACTCTCTTTGCTGAGAAGCTCTCCTCCAAGGCCCTGATTGGATAGTCAATCGACCTCGGTTGCGTGTCAAGGTGAAACACAACTTCTGCAACCCACCCTCTAGTTTGCAAATCTTCTAGCCATTCTCTCTCACCACCCTATCATCCTACACTGCCTTGATTAGATTGCGGTTTGCAGATTGCGGATACTTGATTGGAGGATCTTTCCCCTTCTCTTCTTTTGGTCAGGGTTCGAGGTATGAAATGGCAGAATCGATCTCTAATTCTTATCTACCTCTTTTCATTCTCTAGTCACTCTCATCTCTAGCTTATATGCTGATGGTTATACTCCTATCTATCTAACGAGCAGGGTCAGTTGATCAGAGAATCAAAGTGTCAGTTGAGCAGTGTTAGAGAACTCGGGGCAAAGCCCGCGAGTACGAAATGAGGCAAAGCCTCGAAAGGACAGTCCAGGGCCGGCGTGCCACTCTTGCAGTTGGTAGTGGATTGTCAGGGTTTCAGTGTCAGTTGGGGTAGTGAGCTTGTGGTTTTGCTATTGAGTATCCTCGTCAGTGTTTTGATTGCAAAAGTTTGGTAAATGGCAAGAACGAAGAATGTCGGTCCTGTTCCCGGTAGTGGTGGTGACCCTCCACCTCCACCGCATCCACCCACTGACCGGGGAAAGGGAAAGCAAAAGGTTATATCACGGAAGTGCAAGAGGCCTTTGATGGATCCAGATTCGGCAGCAACGCTAGCAGTGGCAGAGGCCGCAGAGATAGCGGAGCAAGGAGGACGTCGCGCCGGCTTGAGGTTCTCGCCTCGCCGTGGAGCGCGTCGTGAGTCCCCTACGCGTCCCGAGACGGAGCCCGTCGAGGCTACAGAGGCAGAGAAGACAGAGCCAGTCCCAGAGACTGAGCAGACAGAGGCCGCGGGACACTCCTCGATTGGTGAGTTGATGAGCTGCCGAGTTACCCGATCCAGAGGCTCTGGTGCACCACCTAGTCCTCCAGGACCTCGGCTCCCAAACCTAGTGAGGCACCAGGTGCGAGCTCTTACAGCGAAGCAAGTCCAGTTACTCCGCTTCGTGGACTTTCAGTCCTGGTTCCCACCTCAGAGGGATCCACGTGTCGGACGAGACTTCTATACCACAGTACACGAGAACTTCTACAAAGCTTACATCGACACTGATGCTCCTCTTAGGGCTCACAGGGTGTGCCCATCTGCCCATATAGAGGGGATCGGTGGTCCAAAGATCCTACAGCACCTTCAGTATATTCAGGGTCTGACAGATCTGATGGGACGATCTGAAGCATATCAGAAGGATTGGGTGTATCAGTTCTATGCTTCCCTATGGATCTCCCCTAATCACGAGTTCCTACACTTTGGATTCCAGGGACGTGATTTCAGGCTTACAACAGCTCGGTTCAGAGAGCTTTTCCACCTCGAGTCCTCTCCTACGAGGATTCACAGTTTGTGCTATGGGGATCAGGAGGCCCCTCACCGACCTCACGATGGTATAGTGCCATCTACAGACTTCGTGAGGTCATGCTTTCAGCAGTCGTTCACTGAGGGTTCGAGTCGTACACCACGTGACCTCACTCTACTTGCTCGGATCCTCCACGAGGTACTCAGGCATACCATTCTCCCTTGGATTGGAGCTCGAGACACTATTACACGTTTACAACTTTGGCTCCTTGCTCATGTTGTCCGGAAAGAGAAGTTCGACCTCTGGAATTTGATTGTGAGCGAGCTTGAGGACATCATAGATGCTGGGTTTAGGGGTCACTGGCAGCTACAGTTTGCTCATTGGATTTCCTATCTGATAGTTGCCAAGACCAGGTCAGGAGCTATGAGAGTCACTCTCACGAGGTCAGCTACAGAGTTTCCAATATATTCGATGAGTCAGCTCGTGATACATGGAAACCTGCCTCGCCCCAGCAGAGCTTACAGACCAAGCACCAGGCAGGCCAGTGTGCCACCTCAGTCAGCAGAGGTCATAGATGCTACAGTTGAGCAGATTGCTCAGGCAGAGCTGGCAGATCTAGATGTAGAGATTGACACAGCTGTTGAGACAGTCTATAGAGAGGACCTAGACTCTGACAGTTCCGACGAGGACTACCAGCCGGTGCGTGAGTATACGCCGATGCCTCATGACCACGAGGCAGGAGGGTCAGGCACAACCGCAACAGCTCCAGCTCCAGGTTCCAGCACCTCAGAGGCTACACTGCTTACTATTCTATCGAGGATGCAGGAGGAGCAGTCACGTCAGGCAGAGGAGCAGAGGCGACAGGCTGCCGATTTACGGAGGCTTACAGAGCAGCAGCTGGCAGCTCAGGCCCAGACACAGGCTAGGCAGGATGAGTTCCAGCGCCAGTTCTTGGCCTATCAGCTGCAGCAGGCAGAGATACAGAAGACACAAACGTTGTTACTTGAGCGTCTTCTAGCCTCTAGCTCCGGGCAGACTTCCACTCCTCAGTTTCAGTTGCCCGGAGTCTCGCAGCAGCAACAGTTTACCTCACCTCCACAGCAGCCTCCAGTAGTAGTGGTTCCGACTCCAGCATTACCGTCCGGAGGACAGCAGAGTCAGGCACCAGCTACCCCTCCGTTCCAGGCACCAGCTTCTCCCACGTATCAGTCTCCGAG
This sequence comes from Microstegium vimineum, assembly GCA_022036555.1. Taxonomy (NCBI): domain Eukaryota; kingdom Viridiplantae; phylum Streptophyta; class Magnoliopsida; order Poales; family Poaceae; genus Microstegium; species Microstegium vimineum. The sequence continues at coordinate 50,754,436 of CM039119.1, read as the reverse complement.
GACCCAGGTGTCTTCTTGGTTAGCTTCGCCCAGAGAGTTTCAGACTGGATTCACTTCTGTCCGGGGAACTACCATAGCAGAGGCCTCGCGAGACCTCTCAGCCTCATACCTAGAGATCACGGGAGAAGACTCCCCAGGAGCAGCTCAGCTAGTCTCACCAGCTCCAGAGGTTGCAGTGGATCCTCCGGCGACGGGCACCCACATGTCTTCAGTTGCCTCGTCGGAGATCGCTCCTGAGCAGTCCGCGCAGACAGTCACCACTCCTCTAGCTGCAGTTCAGACAGATGCTATATCACTAGCAGATGAGGCAGTTACAGTGGCCGTCTCCTCTCCAGCTCAGACTCAGCCCGCAGAGGTTGCAGCAGCAATATCACTAGTGGCCCTAGCAGTTACACCGTCCCCCTCGCCTCGAGTCTTCACTCGTCGGGTTCACAGGCCCGCTACTACAGAGGCAGGACCGTCAGAGGCACCAGCTCAGCCTCAGGGGGAGTCCGTTGAGACAGCAGGTCCAGAGGTCACCCCAGCTGCACCTACTCCTGCAGAGGCCGAGGCAGATGATGAGTCAGACGAGTCAGATCTTCAGGACTTCATCATGCTCGATCGCAAGGCTGCAGCTCCTCCACCTTCTTCTCCAGCCCCAGACGCTTAGTTTTTGATTCTAGACGCCAAAGGGGGAGAGAGGGTCGAGTATAGAGATACGGGGAGGGATTTGGATCTTTGTATGCTTAATTTCCCCGTACTCGTTCATCATGTCTACTTTTATGCATTTGTTTATGTGTGTGATGTGATGAATACTTTGGTTGATGTTTATATGGTTGGATGTGACGAACTCTCGATTATCACTAATATATCTTGTGAGTTGTCTCTTGTTTCATGATATATCTCTATGCTTAAACGTTAATTGAGCTTCCGCGCTATACTCTGATACATCTTTTGAGAATATCATGAGGTACTTCTTTTACATTCATATCTATAAGTACCATGTCTTGTGATTTGGCTTTGGTGAGCAAGTATGCTTCATTACAAATTCACTAACCCTTGCTCAACCATTCCAAGTCACCATAAAGTCTAAACCATAACTCTTATCCATACTCGAGGTTTTATTGTCGTCAATCACCAAAAAGGGGGAGATTGAAGAATCATTGCCCTAGTTGGTTTCGGTGATTAACGACAATTAGAGATTATTATGGCTAACGTGTGTTTTGCAGAGGCTATGCGTAGTTTAGCCATAGTGATCAACAAGAATGGGCACTAATGATCATCACTTAGCCCCCAAGATGGATATCGTTTCGGATTTCAAGGAGACATGATGAAGACCCTAGAATGATAGGCTAAGTGCCATAAGGAGATGAAGGGCACTTAGAAATAGATAGGGCTTCTCTTTTTATCTTTGACCGTACTATTAAGAGGGGTTGAGACTAGTAGCTTGACTTAGGAAAGCTTCATGACTTAGGTGTGGTGCACACTTGACTTCCTTAGCTCTAAGCAAGCCTACGGTGACCGTAAGATAGCCTAGAACAACTTCCATATTCATCGCGACAAAAAACGAAGTTGATAGAACTGTTTTCTGGGCGTCGGACGCTCCTGACGGGGGCGCCGGACGCTGTCCGTCGCGTCGGACAAAGGCGCCGGACGCTGGGTGGTTGAGTCCACAGCGTCCGTCGACCTTCCAGTAGAGATGTTTTCTGGCTAAGTTTTTCAGGGTCCGTCGGCCAAGCGTCGAACGCTGGGAAGAGCGTCCGTCGACCTTCCAGAGAGGGTGTTTTTCAGCCCGAGCCAGAGTGAAGCGTTGGACGCTGGGATGAGCGTCCGTCGCCCCAGTGACGTAGCGTCCGTCGCTGGGAACAGTGTGTCAGAACTAGCCGTTGGGCAGGGCGTCGGAGCGTCCGTCGCCTAGGCGTCGGAGCGTCCGTCGCCCAAACTATGAACAGAACTAGCCGTTGGGGCATGCGACGGACCGTCCGTCGCCTAGTCGACAGAGCGTCCGTCGCCAACTTAAAATGCTAGCCCGAGGCAGTTTTCAGAGGGTCTATTTATAGCCCCTCCCACTTCTCTCCCACCTAGCCTTTGCTCATTTGAGTTGCTGAGTTTGTTGAGAAGTTTGGGAAGAGAGCAAGAGCCCTAGACAGAGAGAGAGTGATTCGCGAATCCATCCATCCTCTCTCTAGTTCATCCAAGAGTTCAAGTGTGCATCCTCTAGTTGTGAAGCTTGAGTGAGTCAAGCGAAGATCGAGGCTTGTTACTCTTGGTGATCGACATCACCTAGACGGTCCGGTGGTGCTCGGAGGAAGGTGATCGCCGGAGGATTGTCGGCGGCCCTTCTCCATCGACGTTTGTGATCGGTTGTGGGCGATTCACCGAGCAGGAGTGGCGAAGAATCAGCCCGTAGAGAGCACTCATCCCTTGCGCGGGATTGAGGGGGAGCTATACCTTGCGAGGTGCTCCAACGAGGACTAGGGGGGAGTGTCGACTCCTCGATACCTCGGCAAAACATCGTCGTGTCAAGCATCTCTTTCCCTAGATCTTTATTACCGCATTACTTTCCGCACTTGTCTTTCAATTCATACTAGAATTGTGTAGGAAGTTTTCGCTTTCCATTAACTTGCTACCGCTTTCTAGCTAGGACACACTAGCGGTAGGCACTAGGGGGTTAATTGGCTCTTTATAGGTTTAATTCTTGTTTAGAAATTAAAAAGAGCCCAATTCACCCCCCTCTTGGGCATCTTGATCCTTTCAGTTAGGGGCATTGTCGAGTATGGCATCCAAGGAATGGCCACTAAACTCGGTAATGGCGATGTGAGCTTTGAACCATACAACATAGTGCGATTGTACCCATTATGGTCTATGTTATAATATTTGTTTCTAATAGAAAAGATATTGAGTGTTGTCCAAACGTATGGTGTGCAATCTATGATTTCTTTTGTATTTTGCTTGTGATGTGTATGAGGCAAATCTCAGGGATTACAAGGTAGTTTAATTAGCTTGAGCTGAATTAATTGAGAGGACAATACTCTATTTGTGTTAAACAATCTATGCCATTTCTCACATGATAAAAGAACATGCCACGAAATTTGGACAAATATTAAAGTCAAATCAAGAAAGTCCAACATGATGATTCAATCAATGTTGGAAGTTGAAGACTAAAAAGTTTGGTGTCAAAGTGTACAAATGTGTATGGCAGAAATCCATGCATTGGAATGTGTACAAATGTTTTTAGCCATTTGGTAATTGGTAGTTTTGACATTTTAGCTTATTTATACATGCCCCCATCACTTTAATTTGGGCAATGGAGTTATTGAAGACAAGGGGCAAGGTTAGACACTTGAAAGAATCTCCAAGCCACCAAAGTGCTCAATTGACCATTCTACACTATCAACACAAGTGTTAGGTGCGAGCTCCAATCAAAGTGCTTAATTAGCTGTGCTAAGAGAAGAGTGTGAGCTTACATTGATACTAGTTCAAGGCATGATCGAAAGCTTTCAAACTTTATCTTTCTAACACTTGGGGCCTTGGTGGTTTAGCGGCATGTTTGTTAACCCTGTGACTTGATGTTGAGTGGCGACTATATCTTGTTTGGGTGACAAGAGACCCTTTTTGGTGGAGAAATTTAATAGTGGAGACAAGATATAAAGATGATTAGAAGAGAAGTTAAGATGGCAAATGGCTCAACCGGCTTGGCATGAGCCTTTGCGCTAAGCCTAAGACCTTTACTAGAAGAGACTTGGTCCAATAGCGTATTCTCGGTAGACCTCTAACGTAGACTAGGTGTGGCACTTTGCCTATCAATACCACGAAATAAATTTCTATGCCCAGTGTTGGAAGTTTCATGAACAATTACCAATTTCTATGCCTAGTGTTGGAAGTTTCATGAACAATTGCCGCATTTATGTTGTACTTGTCATGACCCATGAGTTTTCCTGTGTGCTTGACAATCCTAGAGTATAGCTTAATAGAGTAGGAGATAGTGTCCTGACAACAATACTCGTTGTGGTAGGAATATGTTGGATGTGGAACCATGTGACATGACACGACTTGCTCAATAAGATTTGAAAGGTTCCCTCGGGTTTGGACCTCTGGTTAGTTTCATCCAAGCTTAATCCTGGTTGTGAACAGATTACCCAAGTTTGGGTCCATAAGCAATGACAAATGCTCTATGAAGAGACTCCCTTTTGCTATAGCTCTGATGGGTTTCATTCTCTTAACCAAGCCACTTCCTATTAGTTGCTAACTCATTTTTCAACATTCACAAGGTCACCGAGCACTTCCCCCTCCCACTGCTTATAGGAGCTCAGCATGGGTTTACTTTCAATTTTACTGCCCAGTAGTGGAGTGTTATTGATCACTCCTCGACCATTTCTTGTATATATCACATGACTTTGGAAAGTAATCAAGGAAATATTCCATTTTCACTACATAGTCCCGACCATCAAAAAATAAATCTGGCAAAATAAATCCTTGCTTCCAAATATTCCCACGCCATGGCCGCCGCTGCAGGAGTGTTACCAACTGTGAAAGCTAATCGGTTCACGACGGGTACTTTCTAATAATGTGCTTTTCTTGTAGAAATAACTTTCTGAACAGATCCATGGCTAAAATTATTTCAAAACGGCCAATGGAGGATAAAAAGTATGTAAATGGCAAATATCCAAATGGCAAAATCTCATCTCATACGACCAACCAGCCAAATTGGTCGGGCAAACGTACATCTATCGATCGCGTCTTGCAGGTTTTGCCAATAATTAGCTTCCAAAATATCATTTGAAATTTCAAAACAAAGATAATTAAGCCAATGGAAACACAGAGCTAGCAACCATCGTTGCCTACCAAATACTCACAGCTAGCATATCCATCCGAAGAAAACTGGCGGCAGCCTACCAAGCGGCACATTTATTTGAAAACTTCTTGGATGCAGGTCCAAAAACAGAGACAACTTAAACTGAAGGCTTGTAAGCATCAACTCTCTCTTCCAAAATTTGCCAGAACAAGCGTACGGCAATAGCAACAAGAGCCGGCTAATAATATCACTCCGAAATTATAACCCAGAAGATACTCATAAGCATCCAAAACTGCTTGTTTTGTTTTGGAGTTGCGCGTTCAAATTAAAGCTCGCCTATATATATAGAAACCGTTTCCAGTGCCTTAATCACATCGAACCAATATGATCTTTTTACTCGTCAATAAGATGAGGATCGACGCTTACCTTACTCACCTTATGCTCTTCTTGCTTCTCGTCTCTGTGGCTGTGCTGCACGCTAACGCGTCGCAGCAAGCTCGACTTGAGAAATTCATCTTGTCCCGAAAAGGTAGAACTAGTGGGAGTAATAAGGCTAGTATACATGAGTCTGGAGTTAGAGCCAAGAGCAGCCTCCACCTCCTCCAGGCACAGGCAGGCTACTTGGGCTCTGACCAGAGCACTCTGAAGGCGGCCGACAAGATCACGGCGCTGCCAGGGCAGCCAGAGGTCGACTTCGACCAGTACAGCGGGTACGTGACCGTCGACGAGAAGAACGGCCGCGCGCTCTTCTACTACTTCGTCGAAGCGCCGCAGGATGATGCATCGTCCAAGCCACTCCTCCTGTGGCTTAACGGAGGTTAATTTGAAAGAAATTCGCATGCCATATATATTTCCATGGTTCTCTGATCTGTGACCTTACTTGTTTCCTGATTTTTGGCATGCATATGGACATGGTGCAGGGCCGGGATGTTCGTCGTTTGGGTACGGAGCAATGCTAGAGCTGGGCCCGTTCCGCGTGAACTTCGATAATGTAACACTTAGAGTAAACGAGTATGCCTGGAACAAAGGTACACTGTAAAACTAGCTCAAGCATCTTCCCGTTCAAATTTATACACTGTACACAAATAAACTTATGAAAAATTGCAGAGGCTAACGTGATCTTCCTGGAGTCGCCCGCTGGTGTGGGATTTTCTTACTCCAACACATCATCTGACTATGAAAAAAGTGGGGACTCAAGGACCGCCGAGGATGTGTACATCTTCCTTGTCAATTGGCTTGAGAGGTTCCCTGAGTACAAGACGCGTGCCTTCTATATTTCTGGCGAGAGCTATGCTGGTCACTATGTTCCACAGCTAGCTGCCACCATACTTAGTCACAACCTGTACAACAACAGAACAATCATAAACCTTCAAGGCATCTTGGTATGCATCATCAATTATTCTGTCTTGATCCTAATAGCATATAGACAAAGAAGGAAAGCTAATCTTTATTATGAGTAATTTGTTTCTTCTTCCTTTCAGGTTGGCAATCCATATCTGGATGACTATAAAAACCAGAAGGGACGATTTGAGTACCTATGGAACCATGGGGTGTTATCCGATGAGGACTGGGCCAACATTACCCAACATTGCAGTTTTAACTCTTCAGATAATAAACTATGCTCACAGTTGTATGGGTGGTACGATTTTGGTCCCATTGATCCCTACGGCATATACGCTCCCATTTGCATCGATGAACCTGACGGATCATATCACTCCAGCAGCTATGTAAGAGAGAAATTTATAATCATCTCACGTTCTCACTATTTGTACTCTACATGTACTGATAATTTTTCTAAAACAGTCAAATTAATCTCTGTACCTATGCATGCAGCTACCAGGGTACAATCCATGTGACTACTATCCTACCGTCACCTATCTCAATGATCCTGTGGTGCAAGAGGCTTTTCATGCTAGAAAGACACAGTGGGGTGGCTGCTCGTAAGATTGCTTAACTAGCTATAATACGGTTCATTCATATTCTTTGAGATGTTGGCTATTTTCTAATGCTACTTCGTTTGTGTGAGTAGAGACCTAGATTGGAAAGATGCGCCAGAATCTATGGTGCCGACCCTCCAGTGGCTAATCAAGCATGGGCTGCCCGTATGGTTGTTTAGGTAAATCCTTTTCATGCCTCCAAATTATGAAAATTTAACAAGGTACTGGTTATTGACACAAGAATTGTTGCATCAACAAATTTTTAGTGGCGATTTCGATGCCATATGCCCGCTCACCGCCACAAGATACTCCATCCAAGATCTGAACCTCTTAGTCACAACACCGTGGCGTCCATGGACAGCAAAAATGGAGGTAATAAGAGAACTATGCATATTTGTGACATCTTTCGATAAGGTTAAGGTTAATTTCTACTTGCTAGGTAAATAACTTCACTGATATGTCTACAGGTGGGAGGCTATGTTCAACAGTATGCAGGAGGCTTCACGTTTATTACTGTGAGGGCCGCTGGGCACATGGTTCCATCTTTCCAACCCGAGAGAGGACTCATATTGCTTAACTATTTCCTCAAAGGGGTGCTTCCTCCTTATATACAAGAACAGTGATTTACAGTTTATACCCAAGTCCATATGAAGAAAGTTTTACCATTAATCAACAATGGAGCTGGATAGCATGAGCATGGTGTGGTGGCACCGCTACTAATAAAACTGAATTCTGGTTGTATATATACTTTGATTACTTAAACAAATGATTTTATATGTAATCAATTACATTTGATAAGTTCCTTGACATGAGGATACAAGTCTTTATAAGTGATGATTTTATACTAAAGATTACTTCATAAAGTTTGTTCTCCCTAATAATGACAATTGTAATCCTCAAATGTTTACTCTGTTTTCCCCCATATCATTTATATAAAGAGAAATTCAAGGCTCCGATCCACAAAAAAAATGTATAATTGAATTACGAAGCAGGAAAAACTTGCATATATCTTTTATTGTTGATTTCAAAAGGATGTGTCATATTGTGATGACGTGTAGGCTTAACCTGAAAAATTTATGAAAAGTGTATAAACACAAAATATGCTTCCATGCTAATTTTTAGATTTTTTTGACCACTTTTAGGTATTATTAGAACTATTTTGTGGTAATCTCGAGACAAAAGGTTGAATTATCCTAGAAAATAATTGATTTTTTCATATATCTCGACAATAAGGGCTTGAATGGACCATATGAGCCTAAATATATTTTTATATAATTTTTTGTTTTATTAGGGTAGTTTAATTGGGAATTTTTTTTGATAGATACACAAAAATTCATTTAAACGAAGAAAACTAGTAAATATTTTCGAAAATTTCTGAAACTCCTAGGTAACAGCATATATGTCATCTATTGCATGTAAAAAATTTATGGTAGATAAGACAAAAGTTCTTGTATACGAATTAATACTAAAACATTTCAACTATTAGATAATTCAACTATTATAAAATCTATGTAATTACGATGTGTTTAATTGGGAATCAATCGTAAGTAGTTTTCTCACCCTCTTCAAGGATAGTTAGGTCAACATCCACCCCTGAAGGAGTCATTTCCTCATAAACCTTGTAGACCTTCCTCCACATCTATCACACCTTCAATACAGATGATCTTCCTTTTTCCTTAAGGTACCACATATTTGTCATCATGAGCATTGTTCTTTGCATATAAGACTTGTAGCACAACTTTTCCAAGAACAAATGGTTTGTCTATGTACATGATGTTTTGAGATCTACGATAGTCATACCGTCCACCCTCTTGAGAGTCAAATTTGGCACTGACGATGGGCTCTGTTCGCTTGAGCTTATAAGCCAAAATCATTTCTACTTCTTTAGTCATGGAATAGTTTTTCTCACAACAAATCAGTCTTACAAATGAGTCACAACTGCAATAAGTCTTGTTGAATAGAGCCTACAATTCCATAGTGCGTCTCTATCTGACCGCCTTCGTTGTAGGCATCGTAAGACGCTATTTTTCTATTTCGTTCTTTTTTATCTTGCTTTTTGTTGTAAAGTGTAAATGCAATATTTATGTGATACCCTTGGTACTTCGACTATGTAGTGAATGGTCCGAGGGCCAATACATATCCACATGAGGAGAACACATACTTTTCCTATCAAGCTTTGTGGCAAACCAGTCACCAAAGTGATCTCTATATATGCCGTTTGCGAGCCAAACATGTACTGTTTAGGTTCTATTTTTGTAGTTCATGCCTACATGCTCGCCAAAGTATGGCGAAACTATAGTTGATTGCTGGAAAATAGCATTGTACTTGCTTGATAGCAACAAGGTCATCTACAAGTATAGTCGTATAGATTCATCACCAATCATTCCTTTGCCTTGTAGCCTTCCCTTACGAGGAGATACAAGAACACCCACCAAAGATATATATATATATATATATATATATATATATATATATATATATATATATATATATATATATATATATATATAGTATATGCAGAACTTCATGGCCTTCTCCATTGTCCATCCTTGGACCACGAACCCTTTCGGGCCGTGTTAGTTTTTAACACACTTTCTCGAAACACTCATTAACCTCTCAAATGAAAACATTTGATGCAAGAAAAATTAGGCCAATGCCTTTAATCTAGATAACAAGGTGAACAAAGCAAATAGACAGACGTAACAAAGAATGTTGGCGAAAAATACATCTCAAGCCTACATGGAGTATGGATATGAACAATTCTATTCTAGCTATATTAAAATTACAAAACTAAATGAAGCAACTAACCATCACATTTGATAATTAAAAGCAATCTAACAAAACAAGATAGCTACAAATTAAATGGGTCCATAGGTCTTAAACTTAAATTATGCTAATATATGGATTGACCAAGATTCGACAGCTTTCACGAAGAATTCTTTGAAAAAAAAAGCTCTCTAAAATGTAGTAACAAGCATAAGAATAAAAACAATCTAACCAACAAAATAAGCTACTCCCTCCATCCCAAAATACAGCTTGCGAGAAGTCAACATTATTTAGCTTTGATCAATTATATATAAAAATATAGTAATATTTATAATATATAATTAAAATCATTAGATAGGTCATTAAATATACTTTCATAATAAATTTATTTAGAGATATAAATGTTGCACGCATTTTCTATAAACCTAGTCAAAAGTTTGATCTGCACGTATCCCATATAATGACTTCTATTATGGGATACAGAGAGTACTCCCTTAATATTGGTAAGTCAAGTCATTTTGACAAGGTTTGGGTCAAATATTAGGGACATAAATCATGAATAACTTTTAAATTGTTGAGTTTCGAAAGGTGAAAACCTTATGGACACATTTGCCTTGAAAATAACTTCCATAAAATATACATATATCACTTTCCAATAAATATTTTTATAAAAATAAGAAATCATAGTTATGCTTTGGAGACCATGTCGCCTTCCAAAACAACTTGATTTACCGGCATAGAGAGAGTACAAATTCAAATGATTGCTACTTACCCACTTTAATTAAGGAGATCATGTCTACCCTTGAAAAACTAAGACCATCAATGAGCATTTTGGTGAAAAATGGACGCAACAATAGAGAGGTAGGAAAAGACGACTTTTTAGAAGTGTGTGCTTAGGATTGGGGGAAGGAGCGCAGAGGAGGCTAGGGGTTTATATGTAGCTAGTACACGGCCATCCACAAGACCACAACCCGACAATAATACCGTGTTGCCGCTGTGTGATCAAGCCAAGACCTGGTCTGCTGTGATATATCACTATCGGGTCATGACTCAACTCGGTAGTGAGATGAGACCTAGGTCAATGATCCAAATCATTTTTGGATCTAGGCTTATGACCTGGTAGTGAAGTCAATCAATAAGATCCCAATTATTGTCTAATCCTAGGCTTACGACTTAACAGTGAAGCTAGATATCACTACTGGCTCCAGTACTAACAACCCGGCAATGAAACCGGATCACTGCCAGCTCCAATATATCCAACAGTGATAGACCGACACGAATTGTGTTCTACGAGTGGTACTGTGAACCAAAGGCCTCTAATCATCTCTTATATACGTTGAGGAAACTACATAATCTTGTACTCTCTTCGTTCCAAATTATAAAACGTTTTATCTTTTTAAATACATAGCAAATGTCTAGATACATAACAAATGCTATAAATCTAAAAATATCAAAATATCTTATAATTTAATTTGAGAGAGAGACGGATAAAGTATCACTCATCGTGCTATATAGATAAAGATACATCTAGAACTTTTCGAACGTCATATGTGGCTACGTGCCTTCGGCAACCAAACCAACCCATACTGCATTAGTTACTCTTCATACTAATATGAACCGTCGTATGATCACTGCAAACTCAAGTCAAATCGAATAGCCGAGGCAAAGGATTCCATTAGTTTATTGTTGTGCTTCAAGGTAGCATGCAGCTCCAGGTCATCAAAAATTCTTTTTTGTCGTTGAATTCGGCATACCGTGGCCAGTCAATAGGTGTGTCGGACACTCGGACTCTCGGCGGCGCTAGACCCTAGCACGTGTATCAAAACGCACTATACGATCGAGACTAGTCACTGTATCTAGCTCACCTAAGAAACCGTCCGTCGTCGTCTACCTTCTTCATCTTCTTCTACCAAGAGCTACACCTAAGCGCCTAATGCTTCCAGGCTCCAGCTTCGAGCGAGGCGTCGCAGTAGTCCAGGTCAGCTCACTTGCTGCTGGTTGCCATAGAACGGGTAGGCACCGTAGGCTGGAGCAGCGTACATGCCTGGGTCAGGGAACGGGGCCGCAGCAGGGTAACCGTAGCCGTTGTAGAACGGGGACGCCGCGTAGTACATTCCCCCGTTGTTCCACTGGTTGCCGTTGTCGCCTTTAAACTGTAATAAACGGCAACACAGTACGTGTCAAAGTTTTTGCTGCGGAGTTTTACAGTATGTTTGCTCGTACTGTAACTCAGAGCAAAGCTGGTTAATAGTACATTAGTACCTGCTTGTTTGCTGGGTTGCGACCCCATGAGAGACGCACGGTCTGTTTGCCAATAGTACTACCATTTAATCCTTGCAATGCGTCCTCCGCGTTCTTTCTGGCAAAAGGGAGAAGAACAATTTAGCAGATGTCATGACGGTAACAGAATCCACTACACCTGACAGGATGGATTTGGGGAGCTGAAATGTGGGAAGTATGGAGGCTCATACCTCTGAGCAAACTGCACGAAGCCACATTGTTTCCCAACTGGAATCTTTACTGAAGAGATTTCTCCATACTGGGAGAAGGATTGCCTAAGGTCCTCTTCACTAACATTTGGGTCAAGCCCACCCACAAATACCTATGCATAGTTAAACAACTTTGATTAAAAGTGAAAATTTGGTGGACAACAAAACATGAGTTGCATGGAATGCATCTTTACTCACTGTTGTGTTTGTCAAATCTCCGTCTGATCGAGCAGATGAACCATTTGATCCAGAAGTACCTAAAACCAACATGATTTTTAGAGAACCAGAAATAAGTTATCACCATCATCCAAAAGGTATGTATGACTCTGAAAGTAAACTTTATCTGGTACAATGTTAGTAGCAATTCACAAGGCATTGTTCCACTATTATTATCAGGTCTAAATAAATGTAATCACGCACTGATCTCCTGTACTATATCAGCTCATCTCAGTAACTTTCAAAGCAGTCCACATCTCAAAGTTAGATATAAATCCTTCTTACATGATGTTATAGTATTTCAAGTATGTGTTAGATTAATCAATGAATATCAACCGTGTTTATTTGGATTTACAGAACTAAACTGCCACAAGAATATGACGTTTGTTCTGATCCCAGAACAGAACAAAAAGAACAAATAAGTTGTTAGAATTGTGCCTGTTTATCATCCTCACTGAAAGAAGCAAGGGAAAAACGTAAATTTAATATGAAGGATAAAAAACAACAGTAAAGCAGATAAACAAAGATGATAAATGCCAAATTTATTAAGCTTCCAGTAAAGTGAGGTTTCTCTTCTTTTTTTAAGTGGCAATGATGTTTTTAAAGTATAGTAAGGAGACCATATTATGCCTAATAAGAAGGAAAACAGAGAGTTACATTGTAAGCAGTTGAAACATGAGTCATTGATCAAACAAAATGAAAACAAGTATAAAAGGCCAAGGCAATGCTAAAGAGCAGACTAATGTCAAAAGGTAATTTCCACTTCACATGAATGCTCGAGTCACTAGAATCTGGCACGACAATATAATGCAGGAGCCACATTCAGATATTGCCTAATACAGTAATACCAATAAACGTCCATAAATATGATCCCTACTCCCTAATAGAACGTCAACATGAATTAAGAAAATCAAGGAACATCCATTCAATTGGATTTATCAGTTAAGTGCAACTTTCAGCATATAAGTGACAGAGGATCACAATACTCTCCAAATGACCACTGAAACAACCAATAAATAATTAATCACTTATGCTCTGTTTAGTTTAACTTACAACGGATTATATAAAAAAACAAAGAAACCTAACAGAATAAACTTGTATACTACAAAGACAAGGATTTGTGAAACAACATCATCATGAAGAAAGAAGTATGAAATGGATACTTTGAACTGAACCTGATGATTTTCTTGGAGTTGCTGGGCCAATTCTCATGGGTCTAGAAGAGCAATACACACCATTCATCTCAGTCATGGCGTGTGTCTTCTCACTGTCATCCCCAAATCTCACGAAGCCATAGCCCTTGGATCTACCAGTGTTAGCATCAATAACAACTTTGGCACCTTTGACAGAGGAGTACCTGCTGGAGAAAGCCTCCAGTAGCGTGGCATCATTGACATCAGAAGCAAGATCGCCTACAAATATGGAATGATCTGAAGCAACATCTGAGCGCCTATCTCCCATGCTAAACGATGCCCAATTTAACCTAAAAGGCTGGTCGGTATTTGGCATAATATGACCAAAAAAACCTTCAAGGACTTTTTCAGCTGCAGCATGACTGTAGAACTCAACAAATCCGTATCCTTCAGACTGTCCAGTCTGCTTGTTGCGAATAACTTTAATCGCCACAACCTACAACGTATTATGAGCTATAAGTGCAAGTTTGGACTTCAGGTATCCAAATAAAGAGAAAAGAATGTGCAGAACTTGCATCACAAGATAGGTTTCACTTAAACACACCAAATCTCCATCGAAATGGCAGAGTAACCAAGGGCTTAAGGCCTAGTCAGCACCACCACCAGCAAAAAACTAAAAAATGCTTTAGTTTGAAATTTAACTATAGGCTTATTTTTCTTCGTTATTACACCAAAAGTTACTGTGCTTCACCAAATATTTCTCCATGGCTCTCACGTTTCTCTATTTTTTCTTCCAAAATGTTAACATCACTTTCCTTTTTATTCATTCAGTATACTGAAAGACAGCATTGATTCTGACATTCTGTAGCTATTATTGTTCGGTATCCAGATAAATAAGCCACATCTTTTAAGCATGTTTTATCACGAAAAGAACAAAGTAGTGTTAGGAACCCAAAACACCTAAAAGGAAATCTGCCAATCAGGACTGCAACAGGTGTGGCCATGGCTCATCACGGGGTAGGGGTACCGGTACATCAGGCGGAATATTTTCGCAGAGACCAGTACAGGAAGGGCCAATCTAACGAGAATGAGGTCCGAGGCACTGGGCACTGCAAGTTTCCAGTTCCAGCTCCAGGTCGCAGCAGATCCATGCCTGCCGTTTACCCAACGGTTTGCCGAACCCGTTCCCTTTTTCAGCACAGTGACGGGAGTGACCCAGTCCCACATATGCAACTGCAACCACCACCCAGGGCTAGGAGTACTCTCTCCTGCTCGCGTAGCCCGAGAAACGGGGCACATTTTGGAAACGAACGAGCGCATCAAATTGCCATTTTTAGTTGGCTGGTTGGGTTGTGAGGCTGAGCATGAGCTGAGAGAGAAAACAACACGCGTTTGTCACGTCAACAAAAGAAAGAAAGATTCACGGGCGGGTGCAAAAGAAGCATTTTTTTTGTTTCTTTTTTTCGTGGAGCTCAGCTGACTCGCGAATAGCACGGGCGTGGGCAAGATCTACCTCGCCGGTGTAGCCGAAGCAGTTGTGGAGGTAGTTCTCATCCATCCAATAATGAAGGTCGCCGACCCAGACGGTCTTGTTCTCCTCGTGCCCGGCCTGATGCGGCGCGGGTGAGCCCAGGGCGACCGCTGGCACGGCTCCCACTCGCGGCGGCGGCGACGCGACGGCGTGGAACGGCACGAAGTGGGCCGCCGCGAACTGGGGCGGCGCTGGCGCCATCTGGTGCGGCTGCATCACCATGGCCGCGGCCCCGGGAGGCGGCGCGAACGGCATGGCAACCCAATGGGGAGGCACCACGGCCGCCGCCGGCGGAGGCGGCGCCCCCACCACCACCGGCTGCTGGTGGTGCTGGTGGTGAGGCTTCTGCACGTCGCCGGCCGCGCCATTCACCGCCGCCGCTGCCTGCATGGTCACTCTAGCTAGCACTGCACCCGCGCAGCGCCGGAGAGAGAGAGAGAGAGGAGGTGGCGCTGTGGTGAGAAGAGGGGAGAGGGGGGAGAGAGAAAATTTGGAGGCGAGTGGAGGGAAGAAGAGGAGCAGGAGCAGCTCGCGGGAGAAGCGCTCTAGTCTAGGCTAAAAATAAAGCAGGCGGCGGAGGAGGATATGGGTGAGCGGCGGCAGCCGTCCGATGGAGCTCGTGGACGGCTGGCAGGTTGTTTGTTGGGGATTTTGACCGGATCCACGCCGATGTCGGCCTGCCTGACCTGACCCGGCCCCTTCGGGCAACACGTAGACTCGTTTCTGACTTTCGATCGATTAGGGTGTGGATGGGCATGGAGCCATGGAGCGGCCGAGATGATGATAACGATACAAAAATAAAACCAAATACTATATTTCATGCCACTGTGCCATGCCAGGAGAGAAAATAAATGTATTACTTGGATGGAATTAAATAAATGAACATGCAGAGAAATAGAGTAAAATCTATGGTCTTGGCTTCGGAATAAATAAATTCAGTCTCATTTTGGATGATGAGCATGAAATATATCTATTATTAGATCATCACGCGTGTTGATCAACATGCACCGTTGAAAACTAATTTCCTGACGTTTTTTCATCTGTTTATTTATTTATATGAATCAGCGTTTGCAAGAGGCATGCGATAAAGATGTGCATCTGTGGGAACTTTGTTCACTACTACCGGAGAACGCTGAAGAAACAAAATGGACCAAAGAAAGAAAAAAAGAAATTCCATTTTCTTTTTTACAGCCAAAGAATCTGAATCTATCGCATGAATAGCCAGCCCCCTGCCGCCGCTTGCCGGATGGGGGTGGATCGGATATGCATCGCAGTCGCGCGCAGGCAGAGAAAAAACAACGGGGTGACTGCAAGTTGCACCCACAGATTTAGACTCTAGCACTTGTCCACTCTGCCGCGCCCAGCTAGCGCCACGGACAACCGAGCCCTACTATGCCCGGCCCCGGCTCCCTATCATCATCATCATCAATTCATCATCGCATAAAGAAAAGGGACACTGGGACCCTACTGGGAGGCGGCCAGGGCAGGCGGCCAAAGCTGCTCGGCTGGGTGCACCTGCAGGCTGCAGGCAGGCCGCAGTCCTTGCGCTGGCGGCTGGCATCAGGTCTCCTGCCTCTGCCTGCCTGGGGACGCCGCCGCGCGCGCCTCCCTTCCTTGGGCTCCTTGCACTTTGCACCGCCCAGTGTGTGGGGGGTCTAGCTACCACTCTACTCCTAGCAGGCAGAGGCACAGGCAGAGGCAGGCAGGCAAGCAAACAAACACGGCGCATGTGGAGTGCGAGCTAATCGCTGCGCTGCTGCTTTTGCAAGTTGCAGGTGGTCGCCTGTCCTGTCCTGTCTGGGTTCAAATGATTTAGGGGAGAGGGCAGGCATTGGCCACTGCTGCTGTGAGATGTCTGAGCTTTGAGATGGAAGGATTCTTCAGGGTAAACGGTAGTAGTAATACTCCCTCGGTCCCAGCAAAAATAGATTTCTAGGTTTGTCCTAAATTAAATTTTTTAAATTTTAACTAAGTTTTTAGAATAAAATATTAAATATTATAATATCAAACTAGTATTATTAGATTTATCTAAAAATATATTTTTATATGATGTTTATTTTAAGTCTTAGGTATAAATAAAATATTAAATATTATAATATCAAACTAGTATCATTAGATTTATTTAAAAACATAATTTTGTATGATGCTCATTTTAAATCCTAAGTGTTGTTGTATTTTTCTATAAAGTTAATCAAAGTTAAAAAAGTTTGACTGACACGGATTCTATGAATTAATTCTTACGTGAACGGAGGGAGTACCGTTATAACACTCTCTCGGTCCCTCCGTGTCCACGAAACAAATACAACTCCCCCTATTTTTTTAGAGTCAAACGGCTTGAACTTTGATTTAAATTTATATAAAAAGTGTGCTACTTATATTATTATAATAAATTTATTTTGAGATATAAATATTAAACTATTTACTATAAATTTAGCTAAATGTAAATTACTTTGGCCAGTGTAATTTTATAATTGTATTTTTCGGAGACGAGTGAGTGTAGTAGAACGTGGTCCGTAAATTCATTTGTCTGTTTCTGGTCAGGGTGCAGTGATGCTGTCTCGTCCTCTGTCTGTCTCTGTCTGAGGTTCCCATCAATCAGAGGAAAGCACGGGCCTAAATGAAGTGGGCCTGGCGGCCCGATGCTGTAACCCGTAGGTGGTCCAAAACTGAAGGGAACTGAAGCACGAACCATGTTAAAAGCCTTTTGTGGCACCTCAAAGCCCATAATCGCTCTCTGCTTTCCTTTCCTTTTTTACACATGTTCTGCCTTACTTAGTTACTTCACCTGGATCGTAATCAGAAGACTGTTAGTGCTATTATTAGCATTCTTCTCCTGATAATTTAGTGGTAATCCCTAGATTATTGTTGTTTCACTTGTACTGAAACTTCTACTTTCTTCTTAATGAAATACATGTCAATTAGGCATGCTCGTAAAAAAATATATAGTTTTTTTTTAAAAGGACGGCAAAAGTTTTGCCGCAAATTTTATTAGACGATAAAAAAGAAAAAAAAACAAAGTTTATGTTACAACTTTACACCACTGAAACGAAACTACTACTGAAAAAAATACAACTGGGAAACACCACAAAGTTCTACTGATTACTTGTAAAAAAAAATTAACATGTTTATACAGGTTATGTCTTCGGCTGGCACAAGCGCTTATTTTATTTTATTTTTTATAATTTAATATGAATATTCTTTTAGTGGTAGACATGATGTCCTTGTGTTGAATAAGACGGCTATAGCTACCTTTTGAACTTCTATATCTATCGACTTAGTTTTTGAGGTATTCGCAGGAGTAGGATTTTCATGTCTGCTCTGCAATGTGTATTTCATAAACAAAACTAAGTTGAGTCAGCTTTGGTCCATCTAATAGTTAGTACAAGTACTTAGCTTAGTGAAGCTGGTTAGTAACTTTTATATTAGCTAGATATTTTATTTTAAACTATTAATTGAACTATTAGCTAGATACTTAAAATTTACTTGCACTACATTTAGCTTACAATAAATAACAATGATTGACTCAAACGTGACTCTTAGTTTGCTTTTAGTAATTAGGTCTATTTGGCAGTGTTTCTTGGAGTAAACTCTCCAGGAGAATCACTCTTTCTTCGCCCAATAGCAAAACTTTGCATATTCGAATGGGGGAGATCAGAATCACTTCTTTATTTTCACTATGATATAGGTTGCCGTTGATGACATACATATGCAATCATGCATCTGTATACAAGCACAAGCTTATGGTTTAGTACTTGTGTGGCTATGTACAGCTGCTAGCATAGACTTTTATACAAGTTTATTCATATAAGACTAAAAAACATTTTTTTCACACATTATTCACCTCTGCTGCGAGAGACGACTACGTGCAACAAAATTTAAAAAATTTAAATTCACATGATTTTATTAAATATTACATGCATGTGCAGGTTATGCTGGTTTGATCCCTTTTCTAAAATGCTGGTTTGAATTGTTCCGCATAAACCTAATGTCCACTAAGACTAGTATACACAACCAATCTAGTTACAGTGCTCATGAATGTCCATTGCCATCGGTTCATTTTACGACAAAAAAAGAAGAGAGTGGAGAGAAAATGTTGTCCTCTGTCCTCTCGGCTCCTGCCAACAATTCTGTTCCCTGCTTCGTTGGTTGGCTCCCGAGGTGACGGAACTTCGCGTTTGGGTTGCTACCTGCCTTTCCTCTTTTCCAAACTGCTAGAAAACTCAAATCTGTCTTTGCTATTTCCATTTCCATCCACGTAGGTTTTGACTCGTATACGAGAGACATACATTACGCACATTTGAAACTACAAAGCGAGCGTTTCCGGCGAGCTCAAAAATTAAAAGAAAATGTAGTATATATTTAACACTTACTCAAAGAAAAAAAGCTCAAGTGCGAGTACCTTGATATCTTTGAGCCGTCGCTTTTTCGCCAATGCAAAGTCTGACTTGCATTGGTTCTATGCTGGGAGATGCATGTTAGGCTATAGTACACAATCGATGTCCTGCTGCCTGCCTGCATTTTCTACGCCTAAGACTGTCTCCAACAGTCAAGAGATAAATACGAGACGCATTGTAAACTTTGCATCGTGCACAGGAAAAAGTCACGGACCCAAAAATTATCCCTCTCCAACAGAGCTGACGCAAAAGAGTCTCAACACTGCCATCATCTGCTGCCTTGCCATGGGGCCACCACGTGGTGTTGAAAGAGATTTGCGTCATCTGTTTGGACGCTGTATTTTTATGTTTCGGATAGTCAAGGACGCAAAATCGCTCGTTTAGGTCATCTGTTGGAGTTTCTTTTTTGGATGTAAAACACTATTGAAGACTTATTTTTTGATTTAGGCAGCGTCGTTGGAGATAGTCTAAGGGACCATGTGATCGACGGTCAGAGAGGGGCTGGCGGGCTGCCGGGGGCCGGTGGCCACTGGAGATCTTCCTTTTACTCGTACGGCTTGGCCGTGCATTATGCAATCCTGAGTTCCTGACCGGTGAACGTTGCGACGGCCGACGGGCGATGGCACGAAGGATGGTCAAAGCTGGCCACGACAAAGCTAGATGCTCGTTGTTCTCAACTTTCGGGATATTATTCCTGTGATCCTGTCGGCGGTACTGGTGGTGGTAACGAATTAGAATGCAATTTTTCAAATTGGAAAGTTCAATTTAAACATAAAAAAAAATAACGCGTAACCTAAAATATACAAAATGACTAATGCCCAATGTAATGTAATTAATTGCTTTAAAGTCCTAATTCATCCATGATGTTCCAATAGGGGTAATAACAAATAAAAGCAGTATGTGAAAGGGCATGTAACCTAGTGTTTACAAGAGCCTCAGTAGCATCATGGGTTGACTCAACAATGAGAGGATTTATCGGTCCAGTCTTCGAAGATGCTCATAGAGGTAGAATTTGGGGGTGCGTTTATAGGGGTGAGTGTCCGTGTTATATGTATTTCGCAAAAACAAAACAGTATGGCTACATGTTGGTCTTTGTCTAAGGGCCTTTTTATTTCTATTGATTAGCTTAGAATCACTGTAATCGCTGAGGTTCTTATTCTTCATTGTGCTAGCTCAAAGTTCTAAAGCGAAGGCCAAAAGAATCAGAAATAATCAAAGAGTTTGATTATTGTGCTAGTCTTCAGGGGTTTGCTTGCTATGATGACTATAAATTTTAAGACTATAGACTCAATGTCTTGAAAATCATCATAGGGATATGATGTGTGTGCTTGCACTCATATAGAAGAATGTGCATGTAGACATTTGAGAGTTTGTGTCTTCATTGTATTCCAAAAATATGTATCTTAATTCTTTCATTGAACTTCTTTTGTTCTGCTTGGTTGGTTGGCTTTCTGAGGTTGTGAGATTTTCTTGCTATAGGAGGATACTTGTCCTTCTCTTTTCCAAAACATCAAATGAAATCATAAATTCCACACTTATCTAGGAGCATATGAATTTAATGGTTGTTACACTATTAGTTGGAGTAGGGAGGATGTAATTTACTAATTTTGTTGTAGGACATTTTTCAATGTTAGTATTTGCTAATGGACACTACTTAATGTTGTCTTTGCTAGGGAATACTCTTTCATTATGTTAATTAACTTTTAAGTACTATAGTTATTAAAATAATAGTTTCGACTAGTGGAGGGAAAAGAGAAGTTAAAAGCAACCATTATATGTTATTTTGCCTCAACCCTTAATTGTTATTGCTATCCTAAAAGATTGTATATGAACTCAAGTGAAAAAATACTTTATATCAAAATTGTAGGGCTCAATGCGGTCTACAACTTTATAGTTGACAAGCTTTTTATGTAAAAAGTATTTGGAGTACAAAAAAACATTTTTTATTTCTTAGATCTTAAATTCAAAATTTTAAACTTTTATTGACTTAACATGGGCTATAAAAAACATATTTATCAATGCAATCTATAAATTTGTAGTTGATATATTTTTTTATTTAAAGTCATTTAGAGTCCTAAATATTTATTTTATTTTCTCAGATTTGAAATTCAAAATTTAGAATTTTCAAACAACTTTGTTATAGATCATGTCAACATTGATTGAATATTGTAAATTTTGAATTTTGAAATCTAAGAAAATAAAATAAATATTTAGGACTATAAATGACTTCTAGGAAAAAAAATATTAACTACAAACATAGATCACATTGATGATAACTGCAACTATAAATCATATCAACATTCAAGGTCATTTAAAAAATCTAAATTTTGGATTTGAACTTTGGTATTCTAAATAATGTAAATAGAAAAGTTATCAACTATAAAGTTGTAAATCTTGTTAAACTCTAAAATTCTGATATAAAATTCATCTTTATCTTACTGCTAAAGTTATAATTGTTTTGTAACTATTAACGATTGGGGTGAGTATGGGCACAATGGTCCTTAATTTCTCTTTCGCCTACACTTCTAGAAACTATATAGTGTCTAAAAGTTAATTAGCACAACATAAGAGTGTCCTCTAATAAAGACGGTATTTGAGTATAGTGTCTATCAACAAATACTAACCTAGAAAAATATCCCACATCAAATTTATACTTTGAGCAATAAAGACCCAAAGTCCCAAAGTAGTGCTTCGTTCATCTAAAGAGAACTCAATTTTGTTCTTGGCACTCGCAGATCTTTTACTAGTAGTCACTAGTACAAAAGTCTACTATACAGACGATTCGGAACGCATTTGTACAGACGTTTTTTCGAACCGCCTGCGCTGTGGGCTAGTAGAAATGGACTATTTCTACAGGCGGTTGCTTGTGAACCGCATATAGAAACTCATTTCCCCATGCGGTTCTCTTAGTGAACCGCCTGTGTAAATGGCTCATTTATAGAGAACCGCCTGTGTAAATGTTTTTTAGTTTTTATATTTTTGATATTTATATATTGTATTATTTAATATATACATATATATTGTTATTGAAACTACTAAACCCTATTGGATGGTGTTCAAATATAGCAACATGTAATTTAAATATCACATACATACATTTATTACTTCAAAGTTTCATGCTCGCAATAAAGTTACAAGTGTATGGCACATTATATACATGAGCCTCATGCTCACACATATAAAATTACAGGTGTATCACACATTATACACATCAAGAGTTTGGACATGTCCTCTAAAAACCGCCCCGAGTAAGATTTAGGCGATAAACCTCTATTAGCGCTCGGTACTCTGGTTTGGCTAATTCACTGTCATGATCATGATATTTTCCTTCACTTGAGATGACATGTTTTATGAGGAAAAGGCACGCGTCCTCACTATGTTGTACAATGTATTTTCGTTGATGGTCGTCATCTTGGCTTTCTTGGAAGGTTTCTTCATGTATCCTGTGTCTCCTCCTCTCATGTGCTCGTACACGTAGTGTCCACAGAGGACAGATCCTGGTGGTTGCTTGTGGCACTATAAAATATTAAAGTGGTTCTTTATAGATGCTCGCACATGTAGTATATCCACATAGTACATGTATGATCTGTATTCATAAGAGTAAGTTTTCATACTTACCGTCCAATCATATACAACTTGCAATGGCTGGTTTTCTATTATCTTGGAATCAATCTTTCCACCGTTGATTTTATAAAACCGTCATGCCCTACGAACTCGAATACAATCACCATGTTAATTATTCTTAAAATCTCATAATGCAAAAGTATATGTGCATATCTCGACTTACAACTCTAACTACTCAATGAAATGTGCATAGCTTGTTGGGGGGTAATTTGCGAAGTGTAGTACCACCACCCTTCCTTGTCTAGAATAAATGACAACATAGATTCAGTGGTCCCTGCATGAATCAAATTCATGATACACTTATGCATTGAAATTATGTAGTTTGATCACCCAAAGTTATACGGTGCCACTACCCAAACTCATACGTACCCAAAGTTGTACGGTGCCACTACCGATAACCTGTCTTGATACTTTTTTATACACTTTGAAATGTAGAAGACGTACTTGGCTTCAAATTGAAACTTTAATTGTTTCTTTTTCTCGGCCCGTGCTTCACCTTCTAAGCCCAATAGTTGATGTCTTCTCCGATTCTGAAGGTGTGCCTTTCTTCGCATATATCAATTGGGTTCAGATAGCCAATCCTTTCCTCGGCACAATAATCGAATTCCTGACCGTAAGTCTACTCCTGCTGATCATATAGCATTCTACAAGGCACATGCATGTCAGATATTGAACATTTGCAACTACAATGCATGTCAGATATTGAACATTGATGCAACTGCAATGCATGTGTAACTATGTAACACTTACAATGCAAACGTCATTATGATCTGTACGTCTAGTCTTTCGAGGTTCATCATCAACCAAATGTCTTCAAAGCTAATCACACACATATCATGATCACATTGAAATGCCTTATGTAGTATAGACACGTTGATGGTGTGAATGCCAGCAGAAGAGACTCTCATGTACCAGTCATGCAGCCTTTTTATATTGTTTGGGACCTTTTTGAGTTTATCTCATTTTAGTAGAGGCTTTCCCACCACATAGTTGTTAGGGACAGAGTTGTAGTCTTCAAAAGTTGGCACCTTGAATTTGCAGGGAAATACCTTAGGCACCGGCTGCGCTGACTTCTTGAGCTCAGACAACTCGAGGACTTCACTAGTGCGTTTTGTCCCAAGTCCTTACAAAAATCTGATCGTGTCAGCTGTTTTCTTCTTTGGCTTGAAGGGGGGAATCAACTTGGACACTGCAAACTTCTTCTTGGCGGCGGAGGTGGATCTGGTGTGGATTTTTGTGGCGGAGGTGGCGGAGGTGGGGGGAGGTGATGTTTGTGGCGAAGATGGTGCTAACTGTGGCGGAGGTGATGACTGTGGTGGAGGTGACGGAGGTGGGCTCGAAAGAGAATGGATTGGTGATGGTGGTAGGTTTGGAAGAGGATCAGTAGGTCCTGATGACTCCTTAACTGCTATCTCTTGAGAGGACGGTGGCGGCTCCCTCAGCTGGACGTCCCGCCGAGGCTAAAGGATGAAATTGTTTATAGCATGTCCGAGTTTCTCAATGTCCTCAGGACCGGGGATGTCTAAAATCTCGTCCTCATATCCTTGGACCACAGTCGATACTTCTACTCTGCAGTAGTCTTCAGGAATGTCGGCACCGTGGTACTTGTGTCTTGGGATCGCTTTGCACGTGGCTACTTCCCTTGTACGATGATTGTTAATGTCATATCTTATGACTAGGGAGCAAGCCACGGGAGTAACAATGTCATCAACTAGATATTGAACCTTATTCCCTATAGACGCGACACTGTAGACGCAACACTACTTGGTACCTCCGTTGGTGTCTGCTAGGACACCACTGGGACTAGCTGCATATGGGGTGCCTGAGTGCTCGTTTGTTGATTTGACACCGCACTCTCCAGTTTCTGCATCAACTCAACTGGAGGATCTTGTAGCAATTTTTGTATAAACTCTTTGAATTCTTTCTTAGCCTCCTCCTTTAAATAGCTAGCCATTTCTTCCTTGTATCAATCACGTTTTCTATACTTAGCTTTGCATACCTACAACTTTAGCACAGAACGCAGCGTCGTGAACTCTTTGGTGCAACCCTTAGACTTATCGTACAAAGGCTCTTTTGTTGCCTTCATCGGGGCCTCCATACCTTTCTTGAAAAACATTGATGGATCTTCTGCATGACGATGTGACATTGACTCCAGGAATTCTGCATCTTCCGCAGCCATATTATTTTGTATCACATCAGTTCTGACGCCTTCAATTCCTCCAGCGAAACCATGATCATGACCATCGGTGTCAAGTTATTATGTCTCATGTACGAACTGAAACCCGCCGTCAACAAGCATATCTGGACCATTGACGTTGATATTTGCATGGCTTCCAATTGTATAAGGCGCAGAGCTACCCTCTCCATGCTTTGTCCAAATCAAGTAATCCTTCATAAATCCTCGACAGACAAGATGAGAAAGGATTTGTTGATGGTCATCAAATACAACAACATTCCTTCAGTCCATGCATGGACAATGTATGTGCGTCTTCTTTGTTCTCCAAGCATGGTTCTTAGCGGCATCAATAAACTTATGAACCTCGGGTATGTATGATGCATCTAGCCTTGATAACTTATACATCTAGAATGACCTCTCCATCATTACCTGACTTTAAAAGGGAGAGAGGACAAATATTATGTAACCATCTTAATCAACCTGACTTGAAGAAATAAAGAAAATAACCTAGGTATTCTTCTCTCTCACTCATGATGAAACCCTGGATCAAAAAAGTTGGTCAAATTGAGCAGAAATGATCAAAATGAGGCAAAATGGAGAAAAACTGACCTTTCTTAGCAATCTCCTTCCAAGAAATGAAGATCAAAACCTCCCCCTTGTATTTTTGATAAATGTGGCTCTCTAAAATCACCTCCTTCCAATAATTTAAGATCAAAATCACCCCCCCCCCCATGTCTGTATAAATGAAGTGATTGTAATGAATGTAAAACAACTAACCGTATCTAGGGATTAGGATTTAGCTAGAGTCTAGGGATTATTAGCTAGGGTCTAGGGATTATTTAGCTAGGGATTAAAGTAAAAAAAACTAAGTATATAATTAAAAAAATATAAGTTTCATTATTAAAAACACAAAATTCATGAAACATAAGTGCATATAGTGGATGAAATAAATTGAAAAATAAAAAAGCATAATAAAAAACCTAAGTAGAATAATTAAAAAACTAACAAAAAAACTACACTTTCCTCTATACATAAATTCTCTTTAACACAACATTGATTCATGAAAACAAGTAAATATATCTAGCATAAACTAAATTAAAAGAAAAACATGAAAATGGAGAGAGGAGAGATATTATATAATCAATTTAATCAACCTCACTTGAAGAAACAAAGAAAATAACCTAAGTATTCTTCTCTCTCACTCATGGTGAAACCCTAGATCCAAAATGTGACTCAAATTGAACAAAAATGAGTTAAATGAGGCAAAAGGGACATAAACTAACCTTTTTTTAGCAATCTTCTTTCAAGAAATGAAGATTAAAACCTCCCCCTTCTATTTTGAAAAATCTGGACCTCCAAAATCGCCTCTAATAGAAGGTGACGACGAGAACAGTAGCTTGTCGGAAGGAAGCAATGCTGGCATAACTCAACCGTCTGTGTAAATCGTGTCATTAACACTAGCGGTTGGCATAACGCAACCGCCTGTGTAAATGGATGATTTACACGAGCCAACTGCCAGTGGTAATCCATCTCCATTGGCGGTTGGCAGTTCTGCTCGGACTATTTCACACCATAGGTGTTTGATAACCAAAACCGTCTGTGGTGTGTTTTGGGAGCGCCAATAAATGCCTGTTTTGTATCAGTGAGTATACGAGTTATACATTGCACCCAAAACAAAAACTGAAAAGTAAGCATTTTGATTTCTTTTAGCAAACTTTTAGGAGTTTAACGCTGCAAGCTAGTTAAGGAGAAATCGAAGTACCTAAACATCTCTGAGCCGTCGCTTTTTTTGCCATGGCAAGATCTCCTTGGAGGATTGGTCACTACATGTTAGGCTGTACCTCACGATCACCTGCATGCCTGCCTCCCTAGTCCCTAGAGAGTTCATTTTATACGCCCAATTGCGCCACAAAGGCATGAGATCAACGGTTCAGAGCAAGAGCTCCGAATCATCAGTGGAGCGCGGTCCTCCTTTTCGTACAGTTTGACCGTGCATAGATGCAGGTGCAGGCAGACAATCCTGACCGGTGAAGGTTGCGACAGAGCAGGAGTGTCAAACACGGCCATCACAAAAACTAGCTGCGGCCAATGCTCTCTCAACCTTTTAGGAATATTCTTGATAATGACATTACTAGTACTTCCTATACTTCCTAGTGTGGATGAGCTTTTGTATTGTGTGCCTTTTTCATATGTACCATAACCGAGATACAGATACTCTACGTACTGACTAAATAATAACTATACGTGCCTCTATATTAGTTCGGACTTCGGAGAGATATTATCCTGAGATTCTTTAGACCATCCTCATTAGAACACTCACAATGCAAGACTCTATCATAGAGTCCAAGACTATTTATTTATGGTATTTTGCTAATGTGGTTGTATATTTATTAAAAAGAATGGTGAAAAAGCAAGACTTCAAGTCTTATTTAAACTCCAAATCTACAATATTCGAGGTCTGCATTGTGAGTGCTCTTAGGAGTTTCATATCCCAGTTTTTAAAGCAGTTATATTTTAGAAACAATACAAAGAGTTTTATCCTCGTAAAACTCTATCTACTCTCATCATCTCTCTTCATTAATATAGTAGTGACACATCAACATATTTAATTCACATAAAATTTTGATGAAACTCCACTAAGACCTTATGCATCCAGCTAGCTTGAGATTTTGTGCAAGAAAAAAATGTCATTTTTATCAGTTATCTTATTCATAATAATCATCGTTCGTACGGTGAGATAATAATCATGCATGCATGCATGATAAGGATCCTTTGGTGGACAGGGACGGCAATGCAACCACATAGACTAAGCTATCTTCTAAACCTAGGCATCTCTGCACATATATATAATACTCCTGTATCATTAGTTTTAATTTTCAGTGGCTATTGACATATTTAAGAGTACGTATTGTTAGATTCCGTTTCTTCGTTCTCCAACCAGCACCGATCGTTGCAGGCATGTGTTTGTTTGTTGCTATATATGGCCGGACCCGGACGCCGGTCACTTCATTTTCGACCTGTGCTATGCAACATTAACAATTTGGTCGAAAGCGTCTGCAGATCATACTTCTATATGTTACTTCCTTTGTCTTAAATTATAATTTTTTTGTATTTCTAAATTTATATCATTTGCTATATATTTCGATTTAATATATATCTATGTGCATGTAGAAAAAGCTATGAATTTAGAAAAAATAAACGTATTATAATTTAAAACGGTGGAGTACGAACTAAGTATATAAAAAACACCCTACATATATGAACTTCAGTATGTATAAAAAAACTACATATATGAACTTGAAGAGAAAGGAACGTAGACTATTGTTTTCTCTTATATACACAAAGACACAGGGACCGTACGAAACATGATTAACTTTATTCCCGAAAAAAAAAGGGAAAGGGGAAAGAAATTTGCATACACGTCCATGATGCACTATCTCATGTACAATCACAAAGGACAATCAAAGAAACATGCATGTACATTACACCAAGCAAATAATTAAAGGCTTCTCGTACGTTGATGCTCCACGACACGGGTGTTTCTCAGCGATCTTTGTTGCCAATCCCTGGAGTCCTGGACTCCATGTAATGAATGAAGGATAACGATGATCGATCCATCGATCGACCCCGTTGAAATGTACTATGTATATTCAACGGCGGGTGTTGCCAGCGATCTTGTTGCCGATGCCCGGGCTGTGTCCGGGAGCCGTGGGCCGCCCGTCGGTGGTCGCTATCTTGCTGGTGGTCGTCGCCGTCGCCGTCGCCGCGAGACCTTGCACCGGGGGATGGACGGCAACGACCACCGCTGGACGGCAACCACCGGCGCATGCTCCCTCGACCGCGTGTTTCTCCGCCACCAGTAGCCTCCTCGCCTCGCTGCTCGACGACGACGTGAGGATTAAGACGACGATCACAATGCACGCCCACGACGGCTTGACGAGACCGGCGGCCATCTATATATGCGTGGACTCTACGCACTGCTGGAGTGTGTAGCGCGAGAAGGGAGATGTTGCCGCTGGTAGTCTGGTGCTAGCAGTAGCAGTAATGTCCTTGAGCTCCTTAGCTTGGTTAGGAGTTATATTAGGAGCGAGCTTGATTGGAAGAGGGGCGATCTCTGCGCCAATTTATAGGGAGATAAAGTGCACAGGTTTGCACCATTGTGCCGCCCAAAACAAAAAGGGCTATCAGTACTAGGGGCGGCAGAGCATGAAACAGATATTGCAAATAAAAGAAATGGAAATGGAAATGCAAGCATCTACTCTTCGACCCACACCATGGCGCCAGGCATGGCACCATTCGTGGCGCATGTCACTTTCACCGCAGTCCGAGGTTGATTGTTTTCACATGGTAATGAGGCTGCAGTCAAAAACTCTGTTCATGAGCACGCGCACGTCACTTAGTAAAGGAAAAAGAACTTCTAAAGAGTAATGATTCGGATCGGAAGGTGCCGCTACACTCACGTACGTATAGTAAACTGTTGAAAATAACCTGAAATGCCAGACCACTGCAGAAAGTGTTATTACTACAATACTACTACTGACATGTCTCCATCAGAAGAGGTTTCAGAACCAGCAGGGTGGCGGGTGGCGGGTGGCGCTGGCGCCAACTGAATCTCTGCATGGAACACTCTGGGAATCTTCCCGTCTCTGACCAGCTGCACACAGACAGGAGTAGCTAGGAAACCCATGGCATTGGCCTCCGTGTTCCGCTTGGATTGTGCTCCATCCAACACAGCCACACAGGGCCACCTTTTGACCGGCCGCGCACATTAGCCGGCGGCAGAGCTCCCTGGTCCTAGGAACTCACTTTTTCATCATTAAACCTTTCAGCCTATGGGCCTGAGCTCCCAGGGGAAATAAAACATGGCCGGCCTGGCGACGGCCGACGGCTAATGTGCATGAAAGTCACCAGCTCAAGGATCCAACCAACGGTTTAGGACACCCAACCGGCACTGGCCACTAGCATGCATACATGCTCCAAGAAAAAGCTCACGCCTGTCCTGTCAGGATCAGGGCGACGGTGATCATTATATATTGCCGGAAATACTTGTCAAATGGTGCTTTTTCAGAAAACGATGGTCCATGGGGTGCAGCCATGGAGCACTAAGCGGTGACCAAATGCCGCCATGGCTGGCTGGACGGAGCTCGAGCTCTAGTTATTAATTGCAGCATATTTAGCTGCCATCCATGGAAAGGGAGGGGGCACTCTGATTCCAAATGCCAACTGTCTCTACTCTCTACTCTACCCAGTGCCACTCATCTGAACGTAGCTACAAAATTAACAAAGGGCTAGAGATGTGCTTGCCCACAATTTGGTATTCCTAAAGCTGCATGATACACCTACTTCCTGAGATTGACGAGATCTTTCGGTGCTCCCAAATCGATTGGCCATGGATCTTCAGGTCCTTTTCTTCAAGTTGCAGCCCTGCAGGGGCTAATGAGTGTTCTGGAGGGCACCAGCACCACATGGTTACCTCGTTTTGGAAGGCTATAGACGATCCGTACACATATCAATCCCAGCACCCTTGCCCCTTGGTTGCTGCAATGGTCCCCCCGATCTGATCACAAACAACCTCGGTGTTTACGGTTTCTTTGTGGCAGCAATGTAATGAGATGAAACTTTCATCGGAAGCTCACAAATCCTCACAGACGATCGTCTTGCATTGACCATCCATAAAAGTACGCCATAATATATGAGCAGCAGCTTTGTCTTTGATCCAGTGAACCCCTTACTACACATATGTCTAAACTGTACACGCTCCAAATCGAATGGAATTGATGTCATTCCGCCCATGCCCAACGGCAGGAGCCTACAAAAGTACCAAAGGCACAGCGATCTTTATACCCGAAAAAAAAAATCTCATCTTGCCTGTTATTCAAAGCAAAGATCGATTAACCTATTTCTTTGAAGAAAGCGAGGCACAATCGTACCAGGTACTTGTTCCATGCAGCACTGCTGGGTATCTATCTGCTCCAAATGTTTAAGTGCATGGCCGATCTGGAATCTTTTCTTGCATTGTCGACTGAACTAAAACTATCAATACTAACAAAACAATGACACAAGTAATCTAACGCTGATATTTATTAAAAAGAATATTAGTATGTTCCATATTTTTACATGCTACAAAAGCCAGCCGGCTGAAGCTAACATCACCAATTCATACTGTCAGGATTATCACCAACAAATCGTTTTATTGTTACAACGGAACTTCATATCAACAAATAACATCAACCATAATTCTTAATTAAAGTAGTGCAGAGTTCTCTCAGTGTGTTGAAACGAGAATAGGGGCTTTCTTCATTTTGGCGATCTTGCCTTGCGAATTCGCCTTTCATCAGACAGCTGCTTCGCAAATCTGCAAATGCTAAACAGCTAAAGTACATCCTAATTGGGTGTTTTAATGCAATCATCACTATGATAGGAGGTGTAGAGGTAAAACTAACCTCTTTAGAGCTTCCTCATTGGTCATCTCTGTCCTATGACAGGCAGGCACCATATGGCCAGTTTCCAAATTCACCTGTGAGACAGGTTTCTTTAGTAGCATATCTCCCACTCTGACAAGTTTCTCCATATTTTCCTTGGTTGCAACATCAACCGAGGACAGTTTCCCTTGTAGAGTGTCATCCTGTTATTTTGAAATAGTAATCTTTGAGATAAAGCAAATCTATTAGCTCTACAATAAATGATCCATTGTACTCACCTGAATCCTCAGATAGTTTTGCTCAGAATGCAGGGCTTTGAAAACAGCAGAGATATGGATATCCACCATATCTGCACTTGCCTGTGTGAAAATATCTACCAAGGGAGTGGATCCATTGCCAAGCAACCAACCCAACACTCCCCATGATTTAGCCATTTGTGCATTGTAGTTTGATTCAAACTTTGCTGAGCCTGTGCCTAGTGAAATGACCAAAAACCGGCCATAATCCATAGGTTTTATTGGGAAGAAATCTGGATTTTCCTTGAATATCTGCTTGGTTACTTCCCCAATGGCAACTAAAGCCTAAACAACAGAAAGGTAAATTAGGCTTCCTTAAAAAGTTCCAAGTTAATATTAATTTCTGAATCACATACTATTTTGATACTTTTGCAGGATTTTACACATAGAAGAACTGCAAATAATGCATCAACCTTGCATCATGATTGAAGTGCAAATTTCTGATACTAATGCATAATTACTGATAAACATCCCACCGGATTATTGGCAGCTACTCCTCCATCAATAAGATGGAACTCCTTGGTGTTCCCATGGAAATCTTCTGTCTTGAAGTAGTGTGCAGGAAGATAAGTTGGAGCAGCAGATGTGCTGATACAAATATCTGATAGTAGAGCATCCATTGTGTTGTATTTCTCATTCTTAACCTATGATATAAAAAAGAAAGTTCATTGTCATGTAAATTGTTGATTTTAAGCATGGAGGATCGATGGAAGTCCCTGTTATTCACTCCTATATTTTTCCCCTTTGATTTATTCTAACACCAGTTGAAGTGTTCTCATTTGAGTAGCAAGCATTTCATACATAGCTGAAGTTATTTGGTTCTAACTCGTTGTCATAAACATGCAGAGAACTATTCATAAGTCATACAGGGTCTGATTGGTTGCCTGCACAACCCCTTCTCTAGGCTCCCATAATGCAAAGTGGTCTTGATTGGTTACTTGCATAGGAACTTATACAGGCTAGCACTATTCTCAAAGCAGCCTGCAGCTGCATCCCACTATTCGCTCAAATCTGAGCGTATTCGCTATGCAACACAAGCATTGCATCCGCACTGCAGGTTCGTTGCACCCGCTCTGCACTCACGCACCCGCCTCTGCACATCACTTGCAGCAGCTCGTTCCTAACCCTGTCCCCTTCCACGCCGGGCACAGCATGGCTGGGGCCAAGCCAACGACGCCGCATCCGCTGGTAGTGATGGTTGTCGCCGGGACGGCCGGGCCCGGCATGTAGCACAGCGGGGCCAAAACCGCCGCCGCCACCACTGTACCGGAGCGGGCCTATCCGCTTCAGCGCCCCGCCGCCGTTCCCTGTGCTCGCCATGGCTGTTGTCTGCACTCCCTACGCATCCCCCATCGCACTCTGTTTGTGGACTCTGACCATGCAAGTGACAAGGACAGTAAGGAGCAGGAGCAGGACCCCTTCGCGGTGTACAATGGTCGTGGGCATAGGTTCATGGTGATGCGCAAGTGCCGAGAGCGGGATGCTCAAGGTGCTGGGCGTGAAGTCCAAGGTGGCCAGCTTCGCTAGCATGGATGTCGTCGTGATCCAGCGCATATGATTGTTTAATCTCCCATGAGAAGCCTCCGCCATGCTCGTCGGTGACCTGGGCTGCTGCAGTGTGGGTGTTTGATGAAACGACTAGGCTAGTCTCAGATGTGCAGCTCAAGTGCTCAACCAAACACAAATTATTAAATGCAGCTCGTCACTATGCATCCAACCAAACAGAGATACAAACAATTCAATTGAGAAATGCAGCTCAACCAAACAATGATAAATTGCATCTATTTGTGCAGGCATAGCCTATGCTGTATAACCCTTAATGCTATGCAAATCCTATACGAGCAACCAATCAGACCCACAGTGTGTTATGGTATGACTTGTCAAAAAAAAAATGTGTTATGGTATGAATCACCACTCTTTCACAGGCTTGAGAGGGATGGATAGGGTAGGGGTGAGAGAGAGAGCCACACCTCATAGGACGAGAAAATAATAGGCTGTAGCCGCTTGATGTCGAAAGTTGGTATTACCACATCTGTTAAAGTCTCATGCAGCCTGGTGATTCCTAACTTCTTTCTGACGACTTCATGAAGGTACTTACCATCATAGGAAGGTCCTGACAGCGATCGGAATATCCTCATTATCCTACCGAATGGACCCCTAAAGAAAGACCAAAAAAACGTTGACCGGAAAAGTTTGCAATCCAATAAACAAGAACAATAAGAAATGTATTCACCTCTGCTGTGGGAAAATCTTGGGAGAATGGTTCATATAAAATGCTTGAATATCCTTGGCTGCAAAGAGTGGCCTGTTTGTATTGTTTGGTGCAACCAGCATCGAGGCCACAAGCCCCCCGGTGCTGGTCCCAGCAATGAGATCAAAGTAATCTGCTAACCTGGCTTCCTCTCCATCAAGTTTCTTTATCAATTAACAATAACAGTTTTACATAAGAAACAATCAAGAGAACATTTAGCGTATTAAAAATAGGATGGCACTCCTAATTCTGACTGCAATGCAAATTGCAACAGGGTTTCAAGAATTACTCAGGTTTTATGAAGTTAGCGTATTAAGGTTTACGTTAACAATGCTTCTCCAGAATTATCACCCACAATGGAATATAGTTGTGAATTGGGTTTAATTCTAAATGGTTTGTACTTTGAACTAGCATATCAACAAAATTTGGACTCTACAAATGCACTTATCACCCTCATGCGAGCAACATATGCAATAGGGAGTTTTGAACTATCATATCTCTCACTAAGTTAGTGTTGCCTAGGAAATCATACAATTCATGAAACCACATTGCGCAATTCTGCTTCTACAGATTTACCTGCAACTCTGATTCCAAAAAGGTGAGAACAACAGCCGGAATGATTCCTCGAATGCCTCCACCATCAATAGAAAGAATGGTTACAAGGTTGCCATAAGTTGGTGGCTGGATGTGTTTTCCTTTCTCCATGTTCTGAGTCTCTCTAAGGGACGATTTAACACAATTGAACGTTCACCAAGGACAATCAGGATGCCAAGGATGCCGAAATATATGTACAGGACAAGTATTTATAGGTTTTGAGATGAGAAATTTCAAAGTATTGGCAGGCAAAGGAACTGGTTAAACATAAAGAGACGAGATGTTTCCAAGAGGATCCATACATTCAGTGGTTAGCCATTATGCGCAACTTAAACGTGGGATAATATCATGCCCAATATGGCAACATGTCAAATACTCCATTCCTAAGTGCAAACGTACAAGTCAAATGTTTGAAACATTGGTAAGCGTGGTTACGTTAGAGTGTTTTAAAGGAACAAAATAGTCACCTAAGCAAAATTTTAATGCTTATTATAATATTTCTAGGATGGAAAATGTGGTTCTCTTTATTGTAACAACTGAGATGATTGGATTTGTGAGAAACAATTATCATTTGGGAGAATAAACATCCCTTTCTGAGTTGCCCTTGAGCTAAGGGATCTACTAATGCCCTGAAGGCACTGCTAGAAAAAGGAAATTGTTGCAATTCAATGCTTTAGTTATGATGGAAAACTAGTACTCACTTATTCAAAACCAAAAGAAAGCAAGCCTCTGTGCACTATTTCAAGTTTTCAACCTCAGCTTGCGCTGATGCATGCAACCCTGTCAAAGGTGAGATCACAACGGCTGTTGAGGTGGAGGAATTTGTCTCACTTTGGATTAGGCTACAGGGGGTACATTTGGATCCGTCAACTGAGGATACTATCCTTTGGAAATGGACGGCAGATGGCGTCTACACCACCCATTCAGCTTACCGTGCACAGTTCTTTGGGGTGGTCAAGCAGGATCACAGAAAACTCATTTGGAGGGCTCACACTGAATATAGATGCAAGTTGATTGCCTGGATCCTAGTTTAAAACAAACAGCATTGCCTCCTTTGCCCTTTGCGCAGATGGTCTGGTTGCAAGTGTCCACCTGGGAGAATTTGGTGATCCCACAGCAAGCGCTACCTACAGATTTCGACAATATCAAAGACTGGTGGGAAGTTGCAGCACATTCATTTGATCAAAGCCAAAGGCGCAAGCTTAATGGGATGACCATTTACATCATGTGGAACTTATGGAAGGGAAGAAACCGAAGAGTCTTTCAAAACGACTATTGCACTGTGTGCAGGTCGCCGAGTTGGCAAAGGAGTACTTAGCTCCATACAGAAGGGAGCTAGACCTTGAGGAGTAAACTTTTGTGGCTTTATAGTTTGGAGGGAGGGGGGTGGAGGGAGAGCCCTTACAGAGAGCTGCCCCCAAGCTTGAGCTTTTAATTCATTCCTCTTGTACATAAATTGTTTGTTCCACTCTTAATTGGAAGGCAGAGCTCCTGCCAATTTCTTTAAAAAAAAGTAGTAAGAGGTTAGAATTTAAGTGAAGCAAGCAGTGGCTTCCAAGAAAAATCCATCATATCTGTTTCAAAATTTTGAAGAATATCTTTATCTTTACAAGATAAAGAAGATTTGCATATAGATCACAAATGCAAGACATTTGATATGATTGCTACTAGTAATGTGAATGGTGATTCGGCTTCTGGTCAATTTGCTGTCAAATTTGGCTCCTGACACCACTGGAGTCGACTTCTTGTGCAGTTCTTTTTTGAAAACATTTCTTTCCTCATTAGTCACATAGACAAACAACATCTGCATGATGGTCAACCCTAACTCAATCGTTGATACTGCAACAGATCAAACCACTACAGCATTTCTCTGTAAATTCTACCAAGATCCTTCGGTTCATGCATATCACAAAATTAACATGTAAAACTTATATCTTGCTCAAACAGCATCCTTTTTTCAAGATGATAAAGGCAAGTGTGTTTGGTCAATGAAAGCAAAAGGACAAGTCAAGGAAGCGGTATTTCTCAAAGCTCCATGATGCAGCAATGAAAGTAAAAGATTGACCAAGACATCATGCATGCCTTGCACGACAAACAAAACACGCCTAGGATACCTGAAGGTGGATATCAACGCAAGAGATATCATCAAATAAGTAGGTTCAAGAGAAATTCTTCCCATATTGATTTGTTTTACAACTGTTGGGTTATGATCCATCGTAGGTGGCTGCTCCTGGACTTTTGCATGTGAGACTACCAGCCATTTCCCCCATTTGTGCAGGAACACTGCTCTAGTATGAGAAGCCTCACGACTCATCTATACTATATAACTGCTCATGTTATGCAACAAGGACACCAGGGCTGTACTAAAGAGAATATTAGCAATGCTAGGATTTTGTCATAAACTTTAGTCAGGCCAAGCAAATACAGATTACATAGGTATACCCAATCTGGGTCTTGCACCAATAGACATGAACCCAAAGGTAAGTCTAATACAGCTCAGTTAATTTTGTCCTGATTCAGTAACCCCTTCTTCTGATAAAATTTGAGAATCTGGAACCCATACCCAGGCCTCCATTAAGCTCATGATAAAATCTAGGACTAACTGTAACTCAGCAACAAGATAAGGAGTATAGACTAGACATATCTATGAAAAAAAAAATCAAAACATGCATGTCCTTAATCAAAACTGAAACAAAAATGTAACCAAACATCAGATTCGAGAACAATGCACCATGGCCGCGTGAAGGAGTGGATAAACGGAGATGTCATCCATAGCTCAGAAACTCAGCGATGACCCGGACTTGCGCCTCCGCCTCTGCGCTCATGAGGCACGAGAGATGGAAACCGTGTCCCTGGCCGTCCGCCTCCCAGTCCTCCACCTCCCCGCGCCACCCACTTCCCTTCAGCTTCTCACAATACAGTCTTCCTCTGCCCCTCATCGGGTCCTTTCCCCCGACGCACACCAGCACGCGCCGGCACCCCAAGGTAGCGAGATTGGGGGCGCCCTCTGCCATCGGATTGATCAACGGGTCGCTGTCGCACCCGCTCGTGCCCGGGCACACCACCGGCCACAGCCGGACGAGCTCGCGGAGCAACGCTACGCCCATCTCGTCCGTCTCAGAGCTCTCGCCTCCCAGAAAGTAGGGATGGATCAGCACGAGCGAGCTGAGCTTCACGCCGTGGCCCAGCTCCTCGCTGCCAGCGCGCATCGCGGCGTGGTGCGCAATGTTGGCGCCCGCGCTCTCTCCGCCGACGTGGACGCGCCCGAGGTCCGCGTGGGCGGTCAGCCAGGGCTCCTGCCCCCGGCCCGCGGCGTGCGCGGCCACCCACTGGAGCACCGCCCACGCGTCCCCGTAGAGCGCGGGGACAGGATGCTCCGGCGCGAGGCGGTATTCCACCGACACGACGATTGCGCTGGCCGCCGCGGCGAGCCGGTTGGCGTGGGCGTGCACCGCCGCGTCGAACGCCGAACCGAGGCAGAACCCGCCGCCGTGGAAGAACACCAGGACGGCGAGCTTGTTAAATAATATGACAATTTTCGGATTAATATGAGACTATAAATCATGACAGATTGATTAACTAGAATAAACATGTACTGCATACTAACATGATTAAACCACATATCACATAGCATGTTCAAGTTAACTAGCATAGACATAGCTTATTTACTAGATAGATTGGATACTATGAACGACAAGATTAGATCACAAGGTTTATACCTGCTAGTTGTAGGAGTAGTAGATTGGGGTGAAGATGACGAACATGCGGGTGTCGATGAAGCGACGTTCAGGTTGTTGAAGACGATGTTGATGTCGTTGATGTCGATCAGCGGCGGTGGAAGACTTCGGTTCAGCTGACGACGAATACGCCGGCGGAAGACTTCGGTTCAGCTGACGACGAATACGCCGGGACGTAGCGCCGCCTGACTTGGACGGAAGACGACCCGTCGTAAAGATTGGGAGCAGTCGCGCGAAGAGCGTTTCCCAAAAACCTTATTCGTCTTCTCCCGCTGCAGGATCACGAAGACGAGGGTTCCGAAGACATGCTCGCCCGGTCGCCGGTGCACGTCGACGATCGGACTGGAGTAGCTACGGTGGCGCAACAACGAGAAGAGGTAGAAACTCTAGCTCTTAATTTTTTATGATATATTGGCGTGGCCGATAGTCTCATTATATAGTCCGGTCCAACCAATACCTCTACTTCCACAAGCAATGTGGTACTAGATAGTTCTCACATCCTCTCTTGCTTTCATGTATGGGCCTTTGAGATTTATTAGGAATTTTTGAATTTGTTATTGGGCCAAGCCCATATAAATTCCAACAATCCCCCACCAGATCTCAAATACTCATTTAGAGATTTGTCTGTTTCTCGCTCCTGTTTGATATACCAGTGTTTCGGCAGAGACTGTGAAGTTAAACTTTCGTCTAGAGCCTCAAGTTACACTCATCCACAACTTGAACAATGGACTACGCCTTAAATTGTAAGTTTTGTGCGAATGAGCTTTACCCAAAGCCAAACTAGTACCTGACCACCAATAGCCTTACTCTGTGGGTTGAGCATATACGTCGTACTCCGTGGTCTCTTAATAAGTTTACTAGAGACTACCCAAGTCTCATAGACTGCGACGTTTTAACAATCGAACTCATATAGGTATATTCTTTCAAGAATGCTCTGTAGGACAGCATCTTCACTAATGAAAGTCAATAGAACATATTAAGGTATTTAGCCAACCTACCATACAGTGCCTCAATGCTTTGAGAGTATTTGCATCTTCACTTAGAGAGGGTTTATAGTTATTGTCACACCCAGTTTTAAAGACAAAACGGGATGCAATAACCTTATATGTGCCCAGAGATCAGTCACACACATAAGCCGACAAATTATCAAAATTGTATCATCACAAGTGTTTAATACATAGCGAACAAGTATTTAAATAATGTCTATTACATAACAGCGGAAATATAAGATAACTCTCGCGAAGCTCCATAGCACAGGGACGTCAACTGGTTGACCCCAAACCTAGTAGTCCTCTAGATACTCCTCATAACTCTGATAATCTGGTACCCATCCGAGATTTTTATCCAAATATTGAAAAGAAAGGAAACAAGCGTAAGTACTTTCGTACTCAACAAGTATATATGGGATTCATGAGGCTCAAAAGGTACGACACTGGTTTACTGCGATAAGCATTTTAATTTGCAACAAAACGTTAAAAGTGGTAGATCAAAGTTATGCTTAAGCCCCCAAATTAAGTCGCATGATCAATTAAACAAATGAACAATTAACATAATATCATGATAAAGTGTTTTATAAAGGTAAACAACAAGTAACCAAAATTTCTGTGAGTTTTCCGGGCCGCTCGTATCCGTGAGCACAGCTGATATATCAGTTTTTAACACTCTGCAGAGGTTGTATATCTTTACCCATGAGTCGTGTTTGCCCAAATGCCCCGGGATCATGACTCCCTTAACACTACCGAGGTGAGCGGGCAGGGTACACTATGAAGTCTTTCAAAGGGGCTCGCTGACATACCACAGACAGTACGGATCCACGGGCAAGGGGTATACGGGAGTCCCGGGATGGTACACACACGCAGCGGTCCCCACTCCAGCCACAACCCGCAACCGCTCGGCAATGGCAACTTTCGTGAACTGCCGCATGCGAGAAAGTGACCCTAATACTGAACTAAAGCCAGAGCCATATAGCCCTCATGGTTGTACTGTATGTCCCAGCTTTTGCTGACAGATAGGATCCTAAATCCATGTTACTAAAAAGTCAAGTTTTACTTCATCATTTCATGTAGTCATTAATCAAGATTAAAGGATCATGCTTATTTAAAGATGAGCACTAGCAATAACTACCCATATACAAAGGTAACCCATAGGATTTCAAGGATTAAGGTAATCAAATCTAGGTAAACCCTATGGTAACAGTATTAAACACATGCATATGATTTTATTTAAAACATCATGAGTAGGACATCAAGGAAGATCCCATATAATACTCGCCTTGCTCAAAGGGTTCCTGCTGATCCTGCTGAAAGAGAAACTCCTGGTCACCCACGTACTGCTCACCGTCTGTACTCGATCACCACATCACATGCAATCATACAGAGGCATAACATGCAAGCAACAAAGGCTATAGATTAGAACAGTACACCAATCACAATAAAACAAGATTAAAAGTTTATAAAACTGATCTACATCTCACTACAATCACAAAGACGCTTGAATCACGAAAAACAGAGCTATAACGAAGAAGATATGAATTAAACAAGATTTTGAAAAGGGCAAGATTAAAGCATTACCAATTTAATTTTCTTTGATTTTCAAAGGTAATTAACATAGATGAAATCTATACTACTGGATAGAGCATAAAATT
Organism: Microstegium vimineum; assembly: GCA_022036555.1. Classification (NCBI taxonomy): domain Eukaryota; kingdom Viridiplantae; phylum Streptophyta; class Magnoliopsida; order Poales; family Poaceae; genus Microstegium; species Microstegium vimineum. The sequence goes on along the minus strand of CM039119.1, from coordinate 50,713,452 downwards.
ACGGATCTAACGCAACTTGAACGGATCGATTTGGATTTAAAACGAGCAATTTATAAGCATTTGAAATAGAGTGGCAAAACTATAAATAGGATTTTCTTTTTATTTTTGAATTAAAACAAAACCGAGAAGAACTACGCTTTGCAGAACAGAAGACGTAAAGGGGAAATACGCCTTAGGACCGCGGGTTGATACTTTAAAAAGGACAGTGGCTCTTCTGTAAAATAGAGTGGCGAAGGGGTATCGGGTCCTGTTGTCCGCTCGATCCCGGATGGACGGCTGCGATTAGATCAGGGAGGAGGGAGGTGGCGCTCGGCGGCCGGAGGCGAAGCAGGCGGCGGCGCCATGGCCGGAAAGCGGTGGTGCAACGCAATCAGAGGCCTCGGTGCATCATTCTTTGCGCAACCGGGATGGGAAGAGAGAGGGGGACACGGCGAAGACACTAGGGCACTCGGTTGAATCGATTGTGCACGAGGGTGCGGTGCTCACGCGGAGGGGCGGCTCTGCGTGGTCGGTGGTTGCGGGCAGGGTGCAATCAAGCGGGACAGAGGGAACAAGGGGGTTTGTGAGCACCCTGGGAGCGTTCTTACCGTCACACAATGCCCGGGGAGCAGGAAGACGGAGCGGAGGTGCTTGCCCATGGTGGAGCGGCGGCGGCGACGCGGAACTCGGGCGTGGCGGTGGCGGGGTGGTTCTGCGGGGCTCCGGGAGGACGAGGTGAGAGCGGAAGGGCGCGGGGATGAGCTTTTATAGCTCGGAGAGGTGCCGCAGAGAAGGAAGGGCAGGGATTCGACGCGGATTCACGCTCGGCCGCAAGGTAAGGCGGCAGCGCGCAGGGAAGGAAAGAGAGGGAGGGAAAGAAGGAAAGGGGGAACCGGAGGGCAGCGCGCGGTTCGGTGTGCAGCGGGAAGGGAAGGGAGGATTTCCCTGCTCCAATTCGACTCGGCCGAGGAGATCGTCGGCGCGGGAGAACAGGGAAGGAAAGGGAGAGAAGAAAGGAAGGGGAGAGAGGCGGATCTGACACGCGGGGGCCACCTGTCAGCGCAGAGAGAGAGTGAGAGGTGGGAGCTGGGCTGTCCCGTGCGCGTGAGGGGAGGTGGGCCGGTCTGCGGGGTCTGCTGGCCCAACCAGAGAAAGAGGGGGAGGGAACTGGGTTGGGGGGGACAGGCCTGCGGGCCAAAGCAGCAGGGAGAGAGAGAAAGAGGGAATTTTGTTTTTCCTTTTTATTTCTGGATTTTCCAAACAAATTTCCAAAAGCACTTTTGAAAACAAGTTTGAATTTTGTAAATTCCACACAAAACTAAATACTGTGCATCAGCATGAATGCAACAATCATGTTCCTACTTGTGATAAATTTTATTTTATGAAACCCTTAATTAATTTCCCTATGTTATAATGGTCACCAAAATGCATTTCAAATTTACTTTTAATCTATTTGGAAAAATGCAAGAATTTAGGGTGTTACATTTATACTCTCCTCAGTTTATCAATAGCTTGTTCTTCCCAGATCCTTAGTCACGGGATCTCCGATCAAAAAGGTTGGATTACTACTACTGCAAACTCACATGGGTCTCATACCCATCTCCCTTGATGCAATTTCTATCACATTCCGTGATAGCCCTTTAGTAAAGGGATCTGCCAGGTTTTTGTCGATTTGGATATAAGCCACAGTTATTATTCCGGAATTTCTCAGTTTCTTGACAGACTTCAAACGTCTTTTAACGTGTCTTGTTGACTTCGCATTATCCTTTGCACTATTCACTTTAGTGATCACTGTTTGATTATCACAGTTCATAAGGATAGCCGGTATTGGTTTTTTAACCACCGACAGGTCACACAAGAGCTCACGCAACCACTCTGTCTCTGCAAATGTTGTATCTAAAGCAGTAAGTTCTGCTTTTATGGTTGACTTAGTCAAAATAGTCTGTTTACAAGACCTCCATGACACTGCGCCACCTCCAAGAGTAAAAACATACCCACTAGTGACATAGATTTGATCAATATCAGAAATCCAGTTCGCATCACTATATCCCTCTAGCATAGCTGGGTGCCCAGAATAGTGAATCCTAAAACTTATTGTACCTTTAAGATAGCGCATGACCCTTTCAAGTGCATTCCAATGATTATCACCCGGGTTGGACATGTACCTACTCAATTTGCACACAGCAAAAAAGATATCTGGTCTGGTTGCGCTAGCTAGATACATGAGTGAACCGATAATTTGAGAATATCTCAACTGATCTTTAGCACTCTTTTTGTTATTTCTTAGTGTCACACTAGGATCATAAGGTGTTGGAGAAGGCTTGCTATCCATAAAGCCAAATCGGCTTAAAAGCTTCTCAACATAGTGTAATTGTGACAAAGTAATCCCACTCTCTTCCTTAATCAGCTTGATGTTTAAAATTACATTAGCTTCTCCTAGATCTTTCATGTCAAAACTCTTTGACAGAAAAGACTTAACTTCATTTATGACATCAATACTTGTTCCAAAGATTAAAATATCATCAACATATAAGCATAGAATAACAGATTGGTCCCCACCATGTCGATAGTACACACACCTATCAGCCTCATTAATAGCAAAGCCCGCACTAGTTAAAGTAATGTCAAACTTTCCATGCCATTGTTTAGGTGCTTGTTTCAAGCCATACAACGATTTCAATAACTTACACACCTTTTGCTTTTCACCTTTTACTACAAACCCATCAGGCTGATCCATATAAATCTCCTCATCCAACTCTTCATTAAGAAAAGTTGTCTTCACGTCCATTTGATGAACGAGAAGACCATATGAGGTAGCCAGGGAAAGTAGAACTCGAATAGTGGTCATTCTAGCAACAGGTGAATAAGTATCAAAGAATTCCTCGCCTTCCTTCTGGGTATAACCCTTAGCCATAAGCCGAGCCTTGTACTTATCAATAGTACCATCAGGTCTAAGCTTCTTCTTGAACACTCACTTACAACCAATGGGTTTAAAATCAAATGGCAACTCAGCTAACTCCCAAGTTCTATTAGAAAGAATTGAGTCTATCTCGCTATGAACGGCTTCTTTCCAATCATCTGCATCTGGTGATGCATATGCCTCTGTGATAGAAGTGGGAGTATCGTCCACAAGGTACACAATGAAATCATCACCAAAAGATTTTGCAATCCTTTGTCTCTTGTTCCTCACGGGAACTTCATTGTCATCCTCCTCTAAGACTTCTTCAAGTGGTTGTTCAAAAGACTCAACAGGATGCTCGGTAGGTATAGTAAAATCAGGAGCTAATTCAGTAGGAAATTTAACATTGCTATGCATATCTTTCATAGGAAATATATTCTCAAAAAATATAGCATCACGAGATTCAAAGATTGTATCTACATTCATATCAGGAACCTCGGATTTTACTACTAAAAATCTATAAGCAATGCTATGGTGAACATATCCTAGAAAGACACAGTCCACAGTCTTTGGCCCAAGCTTACGCTTCTTAGAAATTGGAACATTGACTTTCACCAAACATACTCACGTGCGCAAGTATGAAGTGATGGTTTCCTACCAACCCAAATCTCATATGGAGTTGTTTCTTTATTTCTGTTTGGAATTCTATTCAGGACATGACTCGCAGTCAATAAAGCTTCCCCCCACCATGCCTTAGATAGTTCAGCAGTGTCTAACATGGAGTTCACCAAGTCAGTCAATGTGCGGTTTTTCCTCTTGGTAATCCCGTTTGATTCGGATGAATAGGGAGCTGTCCTCTCATGAATAATGCCATGTTCCGCACAGAACTCATCAAATAGTGTAGAAAAATATTCACTACCACGATCAGACCTTAGATGTTTAATCTTTCTCTCTAACTGATTTTCAACTTCAGCCTTATAGATTTTAAAGTAGTCTAGTGATTCATCTTTAGTTTTCAGCAAGTAAACATAGCAAAATCTAGTTGTATCATCAATTAAAGTCATGAAATATTTCTTTCCACCTTTTGTCAACACACCATTCATCTCACAAAGATCAGAATGTATGAGTTCAAGAGGCGCCAAGTTTCTCTCCTCCGGTGCCTTATGAGGCTTTCGAGGTTGCTTTGATTGCACACAACTATAGCACTTAGAACCTTTGGCAATAGTGAAATCTAAAATTAAACTCAAGCTAGATAAACGCGACATCAAGCCAAAATTCAGATGACATAAACGAGAATGTCAAACACTTGAATTATCATTAATGGTGTCACAAATATGATTAACTGACTTATTACTAAAATCTACCAAAGATAAGCGGAACAAGCCTCCACATTCATAGCCTTTACCAATAAATTGTCCATGCTTGGACATAACTACTTTGTTGGACTCTAATACTACTTTAAACCCATCTCTCAAAAGAAGGGATACGCTAACAAGGTTCTTGCGAATAGTAGGGACATGTTGCACGTTCTTCAATTGCACGATCTTTCCCGAAGTAAACTTCAGATCTACCGTGCCAACACCACGAACAGAAACATGTGACCCATTCCCCATTAGGACGGAGGAACCTTGGAGCCCCTGGTAAGAAGAAAACAAAGAGATATCAGCACACACGTGAATATTAGCACCTGTATCAACCCACCAATTTGGTGATTGAAAAACTGATAGTACAATAGGGAAATTACCATACCCGTCATCAGTTTTGCTAGTAGTCACGAGATTGGCCTTCTTTTTCTCTTTTCGGTCCTCTCGTTCCGGACAATCTTTAGCAAAATGACCAAGCTCTCCACAAGTGAAGCAAGGCATCTCAGCTTTGTCTTTCTTCTTCTTTTTGAAAGGAGTAGTTGATTTGGCATTGAAAAGCTTAACCTTTACTTTGTTCTTGCCATGGTTTCTCTGAACAAAGTGGACACTAGCTCTATCCTCATTCTCCTTCTTAGTGTTGTCTTTAGCCCGAGCCTTCTCTTTAACATCAAGAGATGCTATCAGGTTTTCAACTGATATTTTCTGTCTTTTGTGTTTAAGACTTGTGGCGAAGCTCCTCCATGAAGAAGGCAACTTTGCAATAATGCAACCAGCCACAAATTCATCGGGTAAAACACACTTAAGGAGCTCAAGTTCCTTAGCCATGCGCTGCACCTCATGAGCTTGCTCGACTATAGGAATTCAGATAATTCCACAGAGACTGTGCATCTCCATAGTGCATGAGGGCATCATAGATATGATCCGACACCACAATACACACAGCTATCATAAAGATCTTATTAGCTTACTGGTATTTTCTCTGATCTTCATCAGAGATATTACCCTCTGGCAAGTCATCTTTGACCCAGAAAATATTCATGACAGTAAGTCAATCTGTGACCCTGACGGACCACCTCTTAAGGTTTGCACCAGTAAACGTTTCTGGCTTCAACGCGTCAACAAAACTAGACATAGATAATTCTGGAAATCTACAATAAGATTTTTGGATTGTTAAATAATATGACAATTTCTAGATTAATACCAGAATATAAATCATGACAGATTGATTAACTAGAATAAGTATGTACTGCATACTAACATGATTAAACCACATATCACATAGTCTGTTCAAGTTAACTAGCATAGACATAGCTTGTTTACTAGATAGATTGGATAGTATGAACGATAAGATTAGATCACAAGGTTTATACCTGCTAGTTGTAGGAGTAGTAGATTACGGTGAAGATGGCGAAGATGCGGGTGTCGATGGAGCAACGTTCAGGTTGTTGAAGACGATGTCGATGTCGTTGATGTCGATCAGCGGCGGCGGAAGACTTCGATTCAGCTGACGACGAATACGCCGAGACGTAGCGCCGCCTGACTTGGACGGAAGACGACCCGTCGTAAATATTGGGAGCAGTCGCACGAAGAGCGCTTCCCAAAAACCTTATTCGCCTTCTTCTGCTGCAGGATCACGAAGACGAGGGTTCCGGAGACCTGCTCGCCGGGTCGCCAGTGCACGCCGACGATCAGACTGGAGTAGCTACGGTGGCGCAACAGCGAGAAGAGGTAGAAACTCTAGCTCTTAATTTTTTATGATATATTGGCGTGATCGATAGTCTCATTATATAGTCCGGTCCAACCAATACCTCTACTTCCACAAGAAATATGGTACTAAATAGTTCTCATATCCCCTCTTGCTTTCATGCATAGGCCTTTGAGATTTATTAGGAATTTCTGAATTTATCATTGGGCCAAGCGCGGGAGAGGGGGGCGCCGGGAGGTAAATGCGAGCCGATATGCAGTCGTCTGGGAGGATGGCGACATCCTTTGAGGAAACACCGGTGGTGGCGTCAGTAGAGGGCGGGGCGAAGTCGACCGACAGGAAGCGCTCGACGCGGCCGCTCTTATACACGCGTATGAAGCCGGGGGCGTCGAGGATAACCTCGTCGCCGTCGCCAGCGTCGGGGTTGGACATGGCGTTGTGGAGATTGTACTATGCCACGGAAGGAGTCGCAGAAATCGAACCCAAGAGCTGGAAAGGTTTTACTTCATCATTTGGAGTTGGATGTGATGTGCGACGGAGAACCGGAGACCCAGCGGGCAGCGGCGCCGAGCTGTCCGCCGCCGACGCGGACGCAACGCAGTCGTGGCCAGTGAGTGAGCACGTGTCGAGATCAGATCTGATATTTCGAACCATTCCAAATCCAACTACTTCACTGACGTGGGCCACATGGGCCATTCTCAGTTAAGCCCATCCAAACCGGGCCGCTGAATCGCTGATCTGTCAACGCCTCCCGCAAGAGGAAAAAAAACATGCCAACCGGTGCTGGCGGGCAGCGGCTCTTTAACTGAAGACGTGGAACTGCGGCGACCGCACTTCAAGCTGCTCGCCACTCGCTTTCCCTTCGGCCTTCCCACGCCACGCCACACCACGACGGCACGAGCACGACCCACCCATGGCCGGCTCCGGTGCCAGCGACGATGAGGTCATCTTCGAGATGGCGCAGCTCATCCGCGTCTACAAGAGCGGCCGCGTGGAGCGCTTCTTCGGCTCCGACGCCGTCCCAGCCTCCACGGACGCCGCCACGGGCGTCGCCCCCAAGGACCACGCCGTCTCCCCAGACGTCGGTGTCCGCCTCTACCTCCCTCCGCCCGCCAAGGAGACCGAACACAACGGCGGAGGCAGGGAGAAGCTTCCAATCCTCGTGTACTTCCACGGCGGCGGCTTCTGCCTCCACACCGCCTTCAACTTCATCTTCCACGCCTACCTCACCTCCCTCGCCGCGCGCGCCCGCGCCATAGTCGTCTCCGTCGAGTACCGCCTCGCGCCCGAGCACCCGCTCCCCGCCGCGTACGACAACTCCTGGCGGGCGCTCGTCTGGGTCGCCTCCCACGCCACTGGATCCGGTGAGGAACCCTGGCTCAGCGACCACGGCGACTTCTCCCGCTTGTGCTTCGGCGGCGACAGCGCGGGCGCCAACATCGCGCACCACATGGCGATGCGCGCCGGCGCCGAGCCCCTCCCGCACGGCGCCCGCATCAGCGGCGTCGCAATCGTGCACCCCTACTTCCTCGGAGCCGGCCGGGTGGCCTCCGAGGAGACGGACCCCGCGCTGGTGGAGAACGTGGTGACCATGTGGCGCGTGGTGTGCCCGGGCACCTCGGGCGTGGACGACCCCTTGATCAACCCGCTCGCGGCCGGCGCGCCTGGGCTGGAGGGACTCGCGTGCGCGCGCGTCCTCGTGTGCCTCGCGGAGAAGGACGTGTGCCGCGACCGGGGGCGCGCGTACGCCGAGGGGCTTAGGGCCAGTGGATGGGCCGGGGAGGTGGAGGTGCTCGAGGTGAGCGGGCAGGGCCACTGCTTCCACCTCGTCGACTTCGCGTCCGCCAACGCTGTCACGCAGGACGACGCCATTGCCAGATTTGTTAACCTGTAGCTGGTAGGATCCTTGCGATCTTGTGGGTGTCGTACATTGCATCTGCGCACAATTCTAGTGTATGGTCTGCGACTGATATGTCTGAAAACCTGCCGGCGAATTCATATTGTTGCTGTTTGCTTTTACATTTTTGCGTCCGAAACGCATTGTTGCTGATACACTTGGTGGCGGATTTTCAATCCCCATTTGATGAGTACAAACTTGATTAAAAACTTTTCTGTGTTCGAGCCAAAACGAGGCACATACAAATCTAAAGGCCACGACTTCGATTCTTGTGACTACCCTGATTTAGGGTCTATAAACAGAGCCCCAACTCTACCTACGATTCACTGGTTTGAAGAACATTTAGAAAATGTATGAGATGACGATATTGCTATTATATATCTTCTCTTATCATTATTTTTTCTTTCTTCTTCCTCTGTTTATTTCTCCTTTAACAGATTCATTTTTTGCACATTAAAAGAAAATATTCATTTTTTAACCTCACGTTTATCTTTTCCTCTCTATTTACCATCTCTCACCATGTTCGCTTGGCCGTTTTTTGGCTGATAAACCGCAACTGATGCTGTTTTGACTGTTTTTCTATGAGACAAAAATACTGTTTCGGTGGCTGATAAGTCAAGTGATCAGCGGCCTTACATTGGCTGTCACCCGCCATCCAAGATAGACTTGTGTAAGGTTTTTACAAGTGTTTTGAGCCTTATTGTTCAATAAGTCGCCTATTTCAATCCTTCTTGGAACGGTCACTATCTCTTTAATTTCATCTATCCATTTCGGTACAAGCCCTCTGGCAACTACAGGAACTAGAAATTCTTCTTCATGATATTGAACTCTCAGCTCAGCTTGACACTTGGGCATATATCTGGTCACTGTACAATCACCGTGGTATTCGGTTCTCGGTTCGGTTCCTCGGTTTTTGGAAAAAATCGGTTATTAAAAAATAGGAACCGATCGGTTCCCAAAAAAATTCTTGGAACCGACAATTTCGATTCTCGGTTATTTCGGTTCTAACCAAACTAACCAAAGTTTTCAGAAAAGGTCAAACAAAATAAATATATATATGTTCTAAAGCAATTTTTTGCAACACTATATCTATTTTTAATAATGATAATTTATTAAGAAACATTAGCAATATAGTAACACAAATATATAGTAGTTTAAATATGACACACCACACATTAACACAAACATAATTCTTACAAAATATAAGTAAGTGAAGTATAATTCGGTTAACCGAGAGTAGGAACCGAATTTTCTTCGGTTATTTCGGTTCCCCAATATCAGGAACCGAATTTTTCGGTTTCGGTAATTTCGGTTTCGGTTCCGGTTCTTTCGGTTTCGGTTATTTTTGCCAAGGCGCATAAAAGCTTTTAAATGGCTTTGAAAATTTTGTTTTTAGCCAAAGCAGAAGGCAATCTTCGAGTTACCGCTAAAAGACAGACTTAGTAACAGAAGTCTTCTAAAGCGAAAGAAATATGAAACTATAAGGTTACAATTGTGCTCTATGCTCTAACAATGTGGAAGAGTCTCAGTTGCATCTCTTTCTAAACTGTGATTTCTCAAACAGTGTTGGTCCCTTCTGAATATTCAAATAACAATATATGATAAACCATTTGAAATTTTGATGCACTTCAAATGACAAAATTTTGACGCACTTCAGACGACAATTATCAGTACCTTCTATATGCAGTTGATCGTATCGATGAGTTAGAGTGTTTGGAATTATAGGAATGGATACATTATTACATTTTAAGAAATATCCAATGGCTAGAAGGTTTGTTGTTATGCACTCTTTGTTTGTATACATATCCAAGAAAATAAGAGCACTCGAGCCTAGTTTGCTACCACTATGTCATTACATTCTAGATTAAATCCAAGAAGATACTAACACCCACGTTCAGTTAAGGATTTAAATTTATGTTGGCAGTTTCAACATTAGGAAATTAAGGGTCCGTTTAATTGAGAGAAACATTTCAATTTCTATGGATTTAAATCTGGCATGGGCACGCGGGTGAGGGAGCTCCTCTCCAACGTCGAAGGGCAGGCAAGTGCTTCCCTGTCAGTCTGCGGCCCGCATACGTATAGATAACCCATGAAATTCGAATTAGTTATCTCAGCCAAACGATTCTTATAGGTGATTCTGTTTTTGCGAGAGATGTTTCTTTGAACAATCGAGACGCAAAATGTTTCTATGAGAATTTAAATCCCTACAAACGGATCCACCAATAGAGGCTAACACTCTAAGTGGTTTTGGTACAAATAAAATGATCCATGTAAACTAGTAAATGCTGAGATTACTATTCACACAATGCAAACTATCACTACTTATAGTTTATAAAATGATTTTAGTTTTTTATGATGTGACACCTTTATTTTCTCTCTCCGCTTTTTTTTAGCATGGACCGTCATCTCTTCTCCTAAGCATATGTAGTTTCTCCAAGCCACTATGACAAGTGTAGAGAACTTTTTTTATCCAATCCTACATGGTACTTGGAGGTACAAACAAAAAGATTGCATTGGGAAAGCCTAAGTAGCTAAGCTATGCTTATGTCATTAATGAAAGCCATATATCCTACAAATTAATCTATCAAAAAGATAATAATAATAGAAAACAAAAGAACACAAAAGCTTCGATAAATTACCTTACAGGATTGTGTTTAGCTGAGCATTACACATACAAAACAAGATATGTCAAGAACTTGGAAGATGAGATCTAACTTGCTCACATGACTGGAGTATGTAAGTGGGCTGCAAGACGAAAGCATGACTGAAACAACCTACACGTTCTTAAAAATACTTTAAGGTGTCACTTTTAATCTAATATAATCTAATATATAATACAAATTTTACTTTATTCTCTTTTCTTTGTAACTCCTTAGGGCCTCCCCAATGCTACATGTTGTTGAAAGGTCCTTGTGTGATTTTGGTAATTGAGTGACAACCTAGGTGAACTAATATGTGTTTAAGTGATATATACACATGAGATTAGTTCACAGGTGATTGTGTGATGAAGGAGCTTAATTGCACATGAAACATGACATGGAGTCATGTGACCAAGGTGGAGAAGATCAAGATAAGGCTTGGCTTGATGGACCGGTTGCAAGTGTGAAGGGCAAGCGGGTGATGCTTGGTGCCGATGAACCAAGGCAACGGTGGAGCAAGTGATGTCAAGATCGATGAACCAATACGGTCATGTGATGATATGAAGTGGATCATATCATTTGATAAGTGTTTGGTGCATGTGTTGCATCAACATTGGAGATGTAGATGGAATGGAATGCGCAAGACAAAGGTATAACCATAGGGCATTTCCATTTCACCGATCATTGGTGTGTAGAGAAGTTTATTACCGGGTTTAGGATAGATAGCCGTACTATCAAGAGGGGCAAACTTGTTTGCATAACGGTTATCTAGTGCCACATTGAGCGATCTAACTTTACGATGTATTAGGATCGAGTGGCGTGGTGAGAGCAAGTGAAAATGTTTTGAAAATAATTGTGAAAATGCTAACACACATGCACAAGGTGAAGAACACATTTATGTTAGCACATGAGAAGCAAAGGAAGAAGTACAGAGGAGTTCCTGCTGAGGAACAGGCTCCAGACGATAGGGCAAAGTGGGTCCGGACCATTAGAGAATGGGTCTGGAACCAAACCCTAGGTCTCAGCCTGTCTGTGAGCTTCGGACGCTGGTCCGGACGTCGGGGCCTGGGCGGTCCGGGCCATTGGCTTTGCGTCCGGTCGCCTGCCCCTTAGCTGTGCTGAGTTGACCGAGGGGGTCCGGACGCTGTTCGTTGTCCGGACGGAGGCTCCGGACTTGCGTCCGGAGGTGCTGCTCACTCTCGGGCGCTCTCGGGTGTTCTGGAAAATATTTTCGGACGCTCGGTGCAGTGCGTCCGGACTCTGTGAACAGTAGCGTCCGGAGACGCGTGTCAGCGCGTGAAGAATCATGGTCCCTTGTGTTTAGGCGATTAACGACAATGCTAGGTCACTATGACTAACGTGTGTTTTGCAAAGGCAAAGTCATTTGTGTTAGGTCATTAGTGATACAATTTGAATGGGCTTAATGGATATTCGTTCCCCCAAGATGGAAATCGTTTCGGTTTCAAAGGATGATGATACAAGTTAAAGACTAGGCTAGTCCTTAGTGCCATAAGGTTGAGAAGGGCACTAAGTATAGCTAGGGCTTTGTTTTTCCTTTGACCGTACTATAAAGGGGGGTATGAGGTTAGTAGCTTGACCTAGGAGAGTTTGGGAAAGTTGGTGTGTGCACACTTGTCACAACGAGTCCCAGAGACCTTGCTATCAGCCCTTGATTAACACTAGAAATGGTAGGAGCAAAACCCCTAGAAAAGACTTAGTGAAAACAGTTGAAACAGGGGGAGAAAGAGGCTCCGAACCAGTATGTCAAGTAGGCGTCGGACCAAGAAAAGTGGTCTGACGGTCCCTGACTTAGGCAAAAGCTCAGAGAGTTAGCTCCGGACCACCTGTCTGGAAAGCACCGGACCATAGGCGAGTGGTCGGGTAGTCCTGCCAGAGGAAGTCAGCCTCAGAGGAGGCTCTGGACTAGTCCGACGGTGAGTCCGATGGCTAGTCCGACGCTCTCATTCAGAGAAGTTTGAGAACTCAGTAAGCACCCTAGCTCCGGACCTCTACGTCGGACCAGGGCACCGGACTATAGCGAGTGGTCCGGTGGTGCCAAGCTCAGTTGAGTTTTCAACTCAGTGAGCACCCTAGCTCCGGACCTGAGCGTCGGACCAGGGCGTCGGACCATAGCGAGTGGTCCGACGGTGCCTACTTTCCAGTGGATTTTGAATTGCGAGTGAGCTCCGGACTAGTTGCTTTGGTCCAATGGTGTATCCTCCGGACTAGTCCGGTGCCTTCGCAGAGAAGAGAAAAAGCAGAAAACGGCTAGTTTTGGAGGTAGGGACTATTTATAGTTGCCTCCTTCGTCCTTAGGACCTCTCTTGGCCATTGTTTCAGCTGGTTACATCTTGAGAGAATCCTTGGAGAGCCAAATGCCTAGTGAGGGAGAAATTTCAGAGATTCCATCTTGTTCTTCCCTCCTAGACTGATTAGGAGTGACTTGTGTGCATCCATCCACCTTCCTAGCCTTGAGTTGGTCAAGTGAAGGTCTTGTGCTTGTTACTCTTGGTGTTCGACAGCACCTAGACGGTTTGGTGGTGTTCGGAGGAAGTGATCGCCGAAAGATTGGCGGCGGCTCTTCTCCAAGCTTCTGTGATCGGTTGTGGGCGATTCACCGAGCCGGAGTAGCGAAGAATCAGCCCGTAGAGAGCACTCTACCCTTGCGCGGGTAGAGGGGGAGCGATACCTTGCGAGGTGCTCCAACGAGGACTATGGGGGGTGTCGACACCTCGATACCTCGGGAAAACATCGCTGCGTCAACGAGAATTCCTTTTCCCTAGCTCTTTACATTTCTGTATTACATTCCGGCTTGTTCTTTCCGTTGCTACTAAAATTGCTTAGGTTGTTTTTCAATTCCATGAACTGCTACCGCTTTTCTAGCTAGGACACACGGCCGGTAGGCACTAGGGGTGATTGACATTTGATAGGTTTTTTATATTTGCTTTAGAAATTTAAAACAAGCCCAATTCACCCCCCCCCCCCCCTTGGGCATCTTGATCCTTTCAGCGCGAGGTGAAGGCGCCAACGGATCTTTCAAACGGGAAGAAGGGTCCTGACGCGCGCGGAATGGTCCGAACTCGCACCGTTGACTGCGTCCGGACTCTCTGCAGCAAACCCATGGAGTGGGCAAAACGGCTAGTTTCGTGGAGTGGCTATTTATAGCCCTTGGCCGGCCCTTGGGGCTGGTGGAGCACCTTTGGCATGTGTTGCTCATAGTGTTCTTAGTTTGGAAGTCCTCTAACTCACTCATACTTGATAGTGTTCATCCGATTGAGTGAGAGAGTGATCTCTAGTGCGTTGCTTTGAGAGATAGCTTCGTGTGGCACTAGGTAATCGTGTTGCAAGCTCATGGTGCTTGTTACTCTTGGAGGTTGCCACCTCCTAGACGGCTTGGTGGCTTGAGGCTCCGTCGAAGCGCGCAAGAAGATTGTGCGGCGCTCCGGAGAAGTGCTTGTGAGGGGCATTGTGCTCGTCCCGCGGGAGATCGCGAAGAGCAACTCTAGTTGAGTGTGTCATTGAATGCCCTCATCTTGTGTTGGTTGTGCGGCACCCGATTGCGGGTTTGGCGTGTGATGCCAATTAGCGCGTGAACCTCCAAGTGAGTGAGCCGACACAACGGGGACTAGCTTGGTGGCGACCAAGTAAACCTCGGGAGAAAAATCACCGTGTCAACCTTGTGTACATCTTCTCGGTGGTTTGTATTCTCCAAATCACTAGCTTATATTTATTTTCTTATACTTGTGCTAGTGCGTACTTGTTGCTCTTGTAACTAGTTTTGCTTGTGTAGCTTGTCTAGTTACCTTCTAGCTTGTGTAGCATAGAAGTTGCTACTGAGTGGCTAATTAGCTTGTGTAGCCTTGTTAGTCACATTGCTTAGTTTGTGTAGCTAAGTAAGTTGAGCTCTCTAGTTGACTTGTGTAGTCTTGCTAGAGAGCATTGCTAGTGAGCTTAGGTGCTTTGTGCTTTGCTCACTAGTATGTGTAGAAGCTCCCGTTGGGCTTAGAGTACTAGTTGCTTAGGTTTGTGTGACCTTACAACCTAAAATTATTTAGGTGAGCTCTTCCTAACTTTGCACCTTAGTGAGCTCAATTATGATCTTTTGCTAGGTGTTAAAGTTATAGATAGAGATGTGTAGTCTTGAGTAGACCGATAGTTTTAATTCCGTATTTTTTTTGATTTGCCGTTGTGCGTAAGTTTTTAGACCCTTAGTCCGCCATCTCAACCCTTCAATTGTCTTATAGCTCCATCGTCCACGTATACAAGTTATGTACAGATCACACAAAACATCAGCCCCGCACTATATCAGTGATGCTTGCCGAGGTACCAAAGGCTTGGGCTGACAATTTGCAGAAGCTCCAATGTGACACACGTTGGGTGGTGGATGAGTCAATAGTCTAGGCAACTTTTCCGGTTTGTGAGGGTAAAGTGAAAAAGGTGAAACTGATGTTTGTGACAGGAAAAGAGGTCTGTGTTGAGAGATCGTTAACTTCATTTCTCTTTGGTTTACGTGACGTGTAACTTTTTATCTGAGGCATATGATTGTAGTACCTACGTTGGGTGCCTGCCCTTGTTCCACACTAGAGCTGTCCGAAGTCTTTAGGGCGGCTCCAACTGTTCCATACTAGAGCTGCGTGAAGCCCTTAGGACGGCTCCAACTGTTCCACACTAGAGCTGTCTGAGGCCCTTAGGGCGGCTCTAACGGTGGACAACATCGTCTGCAAATTATTGTTTATTTTACGTGGATGGAAATACGTACTCGCTAGCGACTACCGAAGCAGTAAGCTCGCACCGACTCCCAGACTTCTACGGTCTCTGACACTATACGTTCTCTCTCGTCTTGATGTACAACTGATATTTTTAGTCTTTTTATACTCTCAAATCGCTAGTGATTGTCTAGATGCCGCTGAGGACGCCCTTAGGTCTCGTGGGGTGCCGGGTGAGGGCTACGGGGTGGACTGGTGGATGCCTAGAGGTGCTCGAGGTGGCGCCGGCAGCCGGCTCCGGCGTGCAAGACGACGCATCATCGGGTTTAATTTCCTAACATGTGAAGTGAAGCTATTTTCTTCATGAATGTATTGTGCACAATGTTTGCATTTGCTCTATGATTTGTGCCAAATTTGGCTGAAAGGCTGAATTCTTCTTGTTATTGGTGAATTGTGATGCAGATCGGACTATCGGAGGATATGGCCTTTTTAGCTGGTGTAAAAGACGGTTGATCAAATAATATTTTGTGAGAGAGAATAAGACGATTGAATAGTGTTTTGTGAGAGACTAATCTGAACTAAGTTAAGAGTGGTTCAAGCGAAAGACGCAGTGTTTTGAACATTTGACTAACATTTGTATTATTGTTGATTGGACACTTAGGGCATTATCAATGGGAGTTTTATGACCCAGTTTCAAACGTAGTAAAATTTTGAAAACAATGCAGAGGAGTTTCATCCCTATAAAACTCTCTCTAGTTCCATAAAATTCTCATCAGCTCTCTCTTCATTAAACTTTAATGAAACTCTAATGAGACTGGCTTTACCTATAATTGTTGAGACGTGATCACGTAATTCATTCTTGCACCCGTTCGCCAATCATTGCCTCGTCACAACTCACGAAGCCGTAGACGTGCGTGCAGCGTCTTATCCGGTTATCCTGATTTGTGGATGGAAATGCCACGGTTCTTTTCTCTTTTTTTTTCGAAGATAAATGCCACGGTTCCTGTCATCATTGCGATATGGCTTCGTCGCTTGACTCGAATCGATCCATTTGTTCTTTATTCAAATCAAAAGGAAGAAAATTGGGAAAAGCTCCGTCAGACCGTCACGGTGGGTGAAATGTCATCGTCCTGCGGTACGTACTTTCACTCGAGTGGATAGTTGTCCGTTTTGTGTTTCCAGAAAGTCCGTGTTCGTTCGACGCCTAATGTCCTGCTAGCGTTAGATGACATGGCCGTGATTCGTGAAGGGAAGGCGGAAAGGTGAGATTAAGATGTCAATCATCACCAACAAGCTGAAAACACAACAGCCGACGCAGTTCATCTCGCGTCGTGACTCGTGAGTCTTGCATACAGTGATTGCCGAACAACCCATGTGCTGGACCCAGTACGAGGTTTTCTGGAACTGAAAACAAGTCTTCTATAGTACTGTACGTAGTTACTGAAATGTGAATGAGTACGTTCTCAGCCACAGCTTCAGCGCAGCCGGAAGAAACTGAAGCCAACATACGAAAGCATCGCACACTGCAGTCTGCAGCAAGCTTTCCTCACCATGTCAAAGAGCACGCCACTGACACGGTGTTAACAATAATAATAATAATCTCTATTAATTAATCATGTACCGCAATGAGCAATCCTCACGATTACACCTACTATAGTACGCCCTCGCCGCTGTGATGGCTAGGCTACCTACTCCCGGGTGAGGAAGGCGGCGACGAAGGCCAGCTCCTTGATGGAATTGGGGTCCTTGGGCCTATCCAGGAAGTAGACGTGGCGCTCGCCGGCCGTCTCGTACTGCTGGATCTCCCCGTCCCACCCACTGTCGTTGAGCGCCGCCGCGTACGCGAGGCCGCGCGGGCGGAAGTCGTCGAGGCCCGACGACGTGACCGCCACGCGCGAGCACGCCAGCCTCCGCCACTCGGACGGCGGCATCGACAGCGGATCCACGCGCGGGTCGTCGATGCCGTACCGTCCGCCGCAGATGAACGACCACGTGTCCTCGTACTGGCGCCGCGTCGCCGGGTCCGTCGTCTCCCCGGCCACCGGCTGCTTCCCCCAGAAGTAGGGGTCCAGGAGCAGGAGGCCCGTGATGGCGGCGCCGCCGTCCAGCAGGCCCCCCGCGCGCATGGCCACGTTGTGCGCGATGTTGGCGCCGGCGCTGTCCCCGGCGACGAAGAGCCGGGACAGGTTGCCCCGGTCCCGCAGCCACGGCTCCGGCCCGGACGCGGCGTTCGTGGCCACCCAGTTGAGCGCCTGCCACGAGTCGTCGTACGCCGTCGGCAGCCGGTGCTCCGGCGCCAGGCGGTACTCCACGGACACCACCACCACGCGCGCCTTCGCCGCCACACCGTTCAGGTACGCGTGGTACAGCGGCGTGAACGCCGACTCGATGACGAACGCGCCGCCGTGGTAGAACACCAGCACCGGGTGCCGCCTACTGCTGCTGCCCCTCTTCAGCGCCGGGGGCAGGTACATCCGCGCCGCGAGCCCGGTCCCGCTGTCGAGCACCACGTCCTTGGAGGTCACCCCCGTGGCCTCGTCGACGCCGGCCGAGCACCGGGCGGTGCCGTCCAGCCGGTGCACGCGCCCGCTCTTGTACATGATGAGGTACGGGGAGAAGTCGAACGCCACGATGCTGTCGTCGGGGTTCGACGCGTTCCCCGGCGGCGCCGGCGAGGCAGGGGGCAGCGGCCTCCTGTGGTGGCGCGGGATCAACAAGACGCACAGCAAGATGGCGGCGAGGAGGAGGAGCAGGGCGAGTAGAAGCAGCGTGAGCTTGGCGACCTTCCGCCTCGTCTTGGCAACCATGATCCCACCAGCACCAGGCACCAGCTGAAGACTAACTACCCTGACAAGACATTGATTGGAACAGTAAGCTGGGCTGGCTGTTGGCTGTTGGCTGCTGGGTAGGAGAAAACAAGTGAGATTTGGGACCCCGGCAGACGATTGAACAAACGACTACAAAATTGCGAGGTTGCGTGTGGGGATGATGCTGCGGTTGCGGGGGCTCGGAAAGATGAGACTAGCAGGAGTACTAGATTCGAGTGGTGACGGGAGTAGGAATGTGACGACCTTTGTTCGACACCGGTGGTCTGCTGGTGGTCCTCGTGGATCACCTGCATCACAAGGTGAAGGGGACCGGAAAGAACACCATCTCGTGCTGGCTAAACCTAAACCGTTTGTGCAGCTGTCTTTGGACAATCATTAACGAATTTTCACTGTATACTTCTTCAGAATTGTAGTACGTACTCCGTAGAATTTTGTGGTGCCGCACTGACAATCTCAAAAATTCAGAATCGACCGTCATTCCAAGTGCACTTCTTTTGGGGACGGCAGGTGTGTACAGATCATCCGATATGTAAGGATACCCATCCATGGTTTTTCTTTAAAAAAAAACAAAGGAGACGCATGTGTTCAGTGACCGAAATTGAAGCAAATCCTGGACGATGATGGTCAGTCATGGTCTCATGGATCTCCAGCACACCATACGAATTCCACTCTCCAATCCTCATATCTTCATTTGGTTACCTACTCCACAGGATTTTTCGTATCTCAGGCTCTCAGCAATCTTAAGCAGACTAGTCAAATCCGACTCTCCATATCCTGTACATTTGACGAGCGGAGACGGCAGCGAGCTGGCGCTCCAGGCATGCTTTTGTGCAGTGGTGGATCAGATAGCGATGGCGATTGGTGACCATGTCACCTTCTTTTCTGGTGCTGTTCTAAAATCTGTTTAGAAGAGCTCCAGCAACTTGAGATTTCGAAAAAAAAACAGCTTCACATCACGAAATGCAAGCACAACGCTTCGACTCTATAAAATCTATATAAAAACCATGGATCTAGTGGGATAGATCCATTGATATCGTGAAACTTCAAGGGTGCTCAAAAATTAGACTTCCATATTTATTGAGTTGGGACAAAATTACCCACCAATATTAACTCAAGTAGCGACGGCCTCTACTAAAATTTGCCAGTGGAGCAGCTCTCACGACCCAATGAACGTTGGAATGGTCAATCCAATTAACCCCCCCCCCCCCCCCCCCTGAACGGATCAACAATGTTTATAGGGGGTGAATATCCATATCTAACAAAATCTTGCAACACAAAAAAGCAAAGTTCTAGCAAAACTCTAAAAATTTTCAAGATTTGTCCGAAAATTTTGAAGCTATCCAGTAGTTCTGGAGGTTAGTGAAAACTCGAAGTCACCAAGAGAATGTTCTCCAAAAAATAGATTACCAAATTACCATATTCCTTAAGGTCTTATGAAGCTCTTATTACCCTTCATTTTCCTAACAACTTTGCCATAAGAATAGACCAGGAGTGAAACCTAAAAATCAGCTTGAAATAAAGAGTGAAACAACCAAATAACAAAATCAAGCATACAAGACATAAGGATTTATACCAAGATGGAACCACACCATAAGGCATGCCTACATTCTTGTTGTTGAGGTCACCATAAAGGTCTAGAGTCCATTTCACCTTTTTTCTCTATCAAATGACCACAAAGATCAAACGAGCTTTCCACTAGATAAAAAGTAGTAATACAAACTTCACGAAGCTCACCACACACGTTGGGAGATTCATGGGCAGTACCTAGCCATTTAGGTGCAAGCCCCAAGAGGAAGGAACATGCACCACACTAGTGTGCTGGAGATAGCCACGATAACCAAATGTTCATATGCGGTCATACAAACCAGAATATATAAGGCCTTGCACTTGCAGATATTTGGTGATTCTAAAGCTTATGTTTTTGCTTTCTGTATTCATGATAATTGACTTCAATTAAAAAATCTTAGGGTCTTCATGCAAATTCATGGGTGTATCCATATGTATGTACTCCGTCTATTCCAAATTATTAGACATATCAAGAATTTAACCAAAATTATATAGAATATTATCAAAATTTATGATTATATATATATATATATAATTGGAATATATAATTTATAATGTTATAATAATTTGGAATATTATCAAAAAAATAGATCAAAGGTGAAACAGGGGACCTCTAATTGTTCAAAGCAGATGGAGCTCAAACCGTTTGAACTGATGTTGTGGCTCTGGTTCATGAGGGTTCTAACAGTCTAATCACTTATTCCTGAGGACCAATTTGTATTAAAATAAAAAGTTCATCAGATCTTGCGATCTCCACCAGCATCAGATCTCCAAGAATCGTCATCCAGTACTCAAGAATCCAGATCTCTCGGCTTCTCGCTACCAGACAGACCAGGAAGAAAGGGGCAGAATGCCCGAATTGTCGTGTCGGGTGCTCTGTGCGGCTCTTCTCATCGCTTCGCTAGCTGCTCTGCTCGTCCGGTTCCCGATCCACAGGTTCCTCAATCCCCACGCCGCCATGGACCCCGACTCCGAGCTCGAGTTCGATATGCCCGGCGTCATGCGCATGTACAAGACCGGCCGCGTCGAGCGATTCGACGGCACCGAGACCGTCCTGCCGTCCCCCGACGGCGATCCCGCCAACGGCGTCGCGTCCAAGGACGTCGTCCTCGACCCCGCCGCAGGCATCTCCGCCCGCCTCTACCTCCCCGCCGGAGTGGATCTCGGGAAGAAGCTCCCCGTCGTCGTGTTCTTCCACGGCGGTGCGTTCTTGGTCCACACCACCGCTTCCCCGCTCTACCACATCTACGCCACCTCCCTCGCCGCCGCGGCGCCCGCCGTCGTCGTCTCCGTTGAATACCGCCTAGCGCCCGAGCACCGCATCCCCGCCGCCTACGACGACGCGTTCGCGGCCCTGAAGGCGGTCATCGCCGCGTGCCGCGCCCGCGCGGATGGCGCCGAGGCGGAGGCTGAGCCCTGGCTCGCCGCGCACGGCGACGCCTCCCGCATCGTCCTTGCGGGGGACAGCGCCGGCGGTAACATGGCGCACAACGTGGCGATGAGGCTGCGCAAGGAAGGCGGCATCGAGGGTTACGGTGACATGGTCAGCGGCATCGTCCTCCTTCACCCTTACTTCTGGGGAAGGAGCCGCTGGGCGCGGAGCCCACGGATCCGGGCTACCGCGCAATGTTCGACCCCACTTGGGAATTCATCTGCGGCGGAAAGTTCGGCCTCGACCACCCCTACGTCAACCCAATGGCGTCGCCGGAGGAGTGGAGGCAGCTCGGGTCCCACCGCGTGCTGGTGACCACGGCGGAGCAGTGCTGGTTCGTGGAGAGGGCAAGGGCGTACGCAGAGGGGATCAAGAAGTGCGGCTGGGAGGGGGAGCTCGAGTTCTACGAGACCAAGGGCGAGGCGCACGTCTTCTTCTTGCCAAAACACGGCAGCGACAACGCCGTCAAGGAGCTCGCCGTCGTGGCCGGATTCGTCAGGCGCTGTTGAGGTACCTTTCGCTTGGTTTGCTCGGACCTGGTGAGTAGTTCAGCGAAAAAGATTCGCACAGTTATAGTGATTTTGATTCATATTGCAAGAGGACAAATGCTCAATCTCGAATCTAGCAGTACTTCTGAATCCTGATATTGAATTTGTGTTGTGGATCGAGATTTATCCTGAGCTTAGCACACTGTAATTGTGTCAGTAGCTGCATCCTTTTGCTCGGTAATCCAAGAAACTAGTTGGACTACTACTCGACTGATAAAGACTACTACTTGGAAAATAAACTAATTATACATGAGATCAAACTAGATTTTTATTGTTTTTTCAATAGAAACCCTCCTATGAAACCAGCCAGAGGATAGTTTTTGATTTTGTAGTTTAGGGTTTGGACTAACGTGCAACTTGAATGTTGAAAAGCATACTTTACCGTATGGAAAAAAAAAAGCTAAATCTCACCTTGTCAAGACTTGCACTTTATGACGGTGAGCACATATGGTTAAAAAAAACATAAAAGTGCGTTTTATAGCCACAACACATGAATTCTTTGTTTATACCTCAAGATATAGATGGTTTATTTACATAAACACATGACACCTTAGTATTTTACAGGGTTGCACATAATTTTTAGCATCTAAGGTCTAGATCAAGATTTATGTTTTATGATTGTGAATATATGTGGCAAAAAAATCAATTGTTTTATGGCTTGCACACATGATTTTTTTTGTTTGTACCATTATTATAAACTTATAGCTAGTTTACATTAACTAATGCTTCTTTTTAGAGCGTCTACTACCACACTTGAGTTTTTTAGAGGCTTACAAAAATATACCCATCCAATTTTAAAATCCGTGCCACATATTAGATCCAGAGATCTAGCTTTATACTATTCAAGAAAATCAGGCGATCTGAAAGGTTCTAGTTGCACCCTTTCACATTGCCTGATAGTTGTAAACTACCTATAACTATAACTAAGGTTAAGAAAAAAATTATGGGTTCGGGGCTATAAAAACATATTTCTTTCACTTTTTCTATAGTTCAGGTGTCTGAAATTTGAGATCATTTCAGGCAACAGTATATACCACCAACTAATATAAGTTAATTGTTAATTTTGTATTTGTTATTTGTCTTTGTGTTATAACATATTAAAATTTTGTCCTTGTTCTCCTATGGAAATAATTGTAATTGTTAACTTGTCTTTGTGCTAACATATATAAGATTTTATCAGGTCTGTAGTTTTGTTAATAGGTTTTTTTTTATTTCTGGATCCAAAATTGCAGATTGTGTCTACATAAATTACAACGAACTAAAACCGTAATAACGGCCGTCTGAAAGAAAACTAAAATTTAGACACCTAAAATTTAGCAAATTCCTATTTCTTTACCATACACGTCGCATAGCACAAATGTAAGACAACAAAATCATATGCAGTTGCCCTCTAAAATACTCTGCTCAGGTAGCTCTCTTTTTTTTTCGCACCTTTTTCTTCTGTAAATTTTTGGATGGTTCTAGTATTCGAAAGCTTATTATATATCCAATTAAAACTTGTTTCTCACGGAAATACTTCTACCTTTGTATATATATATATATATACTCCTACATTTATAAACTAATAATTTTTTATTGTTGCTGGTTTTGATGGAAAGAAAACGGGAAGAAATAAAATGAAATAAACCAATTCTAAGCAATTGGATCGAAACTCCTGTTATTGGGCCAAGCCCATGCTTTTCTTATCACGTACGGGCTCCAACCCGTCGTCAGCCGTTTACGGATGTGCGCCGACCAAAGGATTTCAGGCATCAGTATCCATCGAATTTATTACAGTACCAGTTTTTGCATCTTCTATTCTTCTTCTACGAGGCTGCGGCTATGAGTATTTCAAGAAAAGTCTCTGTGACTACGAGGAGTACATGAGAGCATATAACCCCTTACGTTGGCGCATCACGATCACGTGCTTAACGTGCTCTAAACTAAAGCACAGTGACGTGAAAGCAATCGGCAATACAGGCATACAGCTGCAATCTGCAGAGGAAGACGATATATACTACTGTACGTATATGGTAGCCCTGTTCTTCTAGTCTTATCCAGTCGACGAAGAACTACGGTCCATCGAGTGTCTGCTGGACGCCGGACGACGGGCAATGGAATCGGGCAGCCCGGAGATCGTTGTGGATTGCGGTTCCTTCCGGATATACAGCGACGGTCGCGTCGAGCGTTTCGCCGGCATGGAAACCGTGCCCGCCGGCTTCGACGCCGACACCGGTGTCACCTCCAAAGACGTGGTCATCGACGCCACCACCGGCGTCGCCACGCGGCTCTACCTGCCAGCCATCCATACGGCCGCGGACGACGACGACAGGAGCAGCGGCACGGCGAAGCTCCCCATCCTCGTCGTCTTCCACGGCGGCTACTTCGTCATGAGCTCACCGGCCGATCCCGACTTCCACCGCTACATGAACTCGCTGGTCGCCAGCGCCCGCGTCGTCGCCGTCTCCGTCGGCTACCGCCTCGCGCCAGAGCACCCGCTCCCTGCAGCCTACGACGACTCGTGGACCGCGCTCAACTGGGCGGTCTCCGGCGCGGACCCGTGGCTGGCCGCCCACGGCGACCCGAGCCGCGTCTTCGTGGCCGGTGGCAGCGCCGGCGCGAACATCGCCCACAACATGGCCATCGCCGCGGGCGTGAGCGGCGGCTTGCGCGCCGCCGCGGAACGAGAACCACCACCACCACCACCACGCGTCCAAGGCCTGCTCCTGCTCCACCCTTCGTTTGCCGGTGAGCAGAAGATGGAAGAAGAGGAAGACGGATTCTGGCAAGCTAACAAGAGGAGGTGGGGGGCCATCTTCCCCAGCGCGAGAGACGGGCTGGACGATCCGAGGATTAACCCCATGGTCGCTGGCGCGCCGAGCCTGGCGAAGCTGGTGGGCAAGCGGCTGCTGGTGTGCACGGCGTCGGAGGACCCGAGGGCGCCGAGGGGCCGCGCGTACTGCGACGCCGTGAGAGCCAGCGGTTGGCCGGGGAAGGTGGAGTGGTTCGAGTCACAAAACGAGGGACACGCGTTCTTCATCGCCGGCCATGGCAGCCCCGAGGCCGTTGCGCTGATGGATCGAGTGGTTGCTTTCATTGCTGGCCATTGATCGACCACCTTGCATGTGCAAAATAAATGAGATTAGGAGTGTGTGGTGTAGACGGCTGTACGCCTCTACGCCTATACACTTGTGTATGATTCTCAGAATCTTCCCCTATGAATCCGATCTCGAGCATTGACTTGACACCTGATTCTTCAGTAAATTCGTGTGTTCTTCGCTCTTTGACAGCTGATTTTCTAACCATCGGATTCTAATATATACACAGTAAGGGTTTAGACCTGATTACTTTCTGGTCGCTACTTTAGACTCTGATACAACTGGGCTTCACATAAGGAGTGGTATATGCGCTCCTGTAAAGAAATAATTGGCAAATGGATGCGGATTGCATCACCTATGCATTTATGGCAAGATCTACGGGTAGCGCGGGGTCTCGATCCTCAGGTCCACCCATTGATGGGGAAACCTGGACAATGTATATGTGCATATGTATCAGCTTACTATTGATGTTCAAAGCCGATTGTGTAGCAAAATGTTCTAACTGTCCATCGTGTAGCTTCTCTTCAATAGTTCTTTAGAATTGATCTCTTAATTTTCAGCTTGCTCGTTCAATCATGAGGTGAGTTTCAATTTGTTTGTCCCTTTTTACTAGTCTAGGGAAGTTGGATTTGAAAGTACAATTGCCATTTCTTTAGAGCCTGTTTGAAACGCAGAAATTTCACAGGATTCAGAGGGGTAACCTTACCGATTGGGAGGAGGGGTGACTATCAAAACAAATGAGACAACCAAACACCTCTAAAGCTGATCCGACTTCTAAACAACCAGGGATATATTGGCTTGGTGGAAGCGGGCTAGGCTGCCCGGCTAGGATTCTAGCCAGGCTACACCTCCAATGCCCCTCGGCCGCATGCTGCCGGGCAGCACCGCGGTGCTGGCAGCACCGCGGTTGCTTGCGCCTCGCGGACGACGCCGCCGCCTCTCCTGCTCGCGAGCCAGGCCACCCGCTGCAGCCGCTCGCGCTTGTGCTCGCGAGCCTGGCCTCCCGTACCGACGCCATGGCCGCAGCTCGCCTACCCCATTCGTCGGCCCCTTTCAGGGCCACCCAGCCCCGCAGTCGCTCGCGCCTCACCGCGGCCGCCGCTCCTTTCTCCATTCGTGTCAATCATTACGGTCGTGTTCACATCCACACAAGACGAATTTCTTATTTCAGTTCCCAGCAAAGAACGCGGCCAGTCGATCTATGAGCTCCACGGTCTCCTCACAGCCGGTGTTCACGAGGAAGAATTGGTGTCCCTTGCCCTTGGACTCGAACCACTCCACCGTGCCGCCCCGCCTGCTTGCTACGATTGCCTCGTAGTACGCCCTGTTCCTCGCCCGCAGGAAGTCCCGCTCTCCCGCGCAGACGAGCACCCTCTCGCACGGCAGGTTCCGGAGGCTCGGCGCCGCGGCGGCCATGGGATTCATCCGCGGATCGTCCACGCCGTCCGTCGCCTCGGGACATACGACCCCCCACAGCTTCTCCGTCAGCGCCGCAGACTCCGGCTTCTCTCCGTCGATGAGCGCCTTGCCAGCGAACCCGGGTTGCAGGAGGACCGCCCCCTCGATTCGCACCTCCGACTCCGACGCGGCTGCCATCATAGCGACGTTGTGCGCATAGTTCCCGCCGGCGCTGTCGCCGGCCAGGAAGATGCGGCCCAGGTCGCCGTGTTGTGACAGCCAGGGATCCCCGCTACCACCAGAGGCCGCCCACTTGAGCGCGCGGAACGAGTCCTCGTAGCCTACCGGCAGCGGGTGCTCTGGCGCGAGGCGGTAGTTGACGGAGACGATGAGCACGCCGGCCTTCGCGGCCAGGGTGTTGATGAAGCGCTGATAGGGCGGAGACGCTGCCGAGTGGGAGACAAAGCCGCCGCCGTGAAAGTATACTACCACGGGGAGCTTCTTGGCGGACCCGGTGGCCGTGTCCGGGAGGTACAGGCGAACGTAGATACCGGTGTCGCTGTCTATGACGACATCTCTGGAGGTGACGCCGGTGGTGGGATCAAAGCCGGCCGCCACTGTATCGGTGCCGTCCAAGCGGTCGATGCGCCGGTCGCTGTAGATGCGGAAGAACGGAGTGTCGACCACGATATCTGAGCTCGGATCCATGGCGTTGGCGAGGGTGCAGCGGGTGGGAGTGGTAGTAGCAAGAAGGCAGCTAGCAGGAGATCTGAAGGTCCAAGTCTCCAGAGATCTCTGATTTCGGCAGGCAATACGACCACTAGCCAACCAAGCCGGTATCTTTGGGGCTGTGGAGATTGCCGCGGAAGCGTAGAAGCTGGCCGTGTGGAAATTCATGGCGATGACGATGAGATTTCAGGAAGGAAGCTGATTGCGGGTGAACGAACGTGTGGTCGTGTTTCGTGTATTCGTGTGTCCCTGTCGTCGGACACACCAATGGCCAATGTATACTCCCGTTGTGAGAATATCTAACGTTTCGACCCATTGGACACGTTAGAGAAAAAGCCCATCATTCCGTCCCTTCGCTGGCCCATGAGATATTCTCACAACGGAAGGCTGAAGGAAAAAATAAATTACTTTTACCTCCCTAAGCTATGTCATGATCTGACTTTTTATTTCAAACTTCAAAACCATAAATCTTAGCCAGGTTACAAGTGATTTTCAAGGCGGTTTAATCAACTTTTTGAAGTAAATAATAATAAATACTCCATACATGGTAGGATTTTAAAATTGCAAAAAGCATTTCTAAGATTTTAAAATTTTCAAACAACTCCTGGATAAATATTAGGACACAATAATCTAAAACACAGTATTAAAACCTTTTAAAATTTTTCCAAAAGATTCCAAAATAAGATTTAGCTCCATTAAAATGGGAAAATGTTAAAGATCTAAAAAATTACCAAAGCATTCTAATTGATGTCTAAACATTCTTTTAAAATTTTTCACAACAAAAACATGAGACACTACAAGCATGAATCAATTCAACAACAAATGTATTTTTCATTCTTATTGTTTGCAACTCATAATTTTGTTTTTAAAAGATTGAAAATGTACTTATCAATCAATTATAATATTTTGGAATTTTTCTGTATATTTTAAATATTTTTCACATTTTTGGAAGAGCTAAATTAAATTTTAGAAGCTTGTAGAGATAGTTTTATGACCTATAGATATTTTATTTGGATTTATCATGTCACAATATATCTCTAAGATTTTTCTCTGAATTTTATAAGCTTTGAAATGTTTTGCTATTTAAAAATATTTTTAAGTATTTTCCAAATTATTTAACTAATAAAATGGTGAAAGCATCAAAAGTTTCATAACTCATGAGACCACTTCTAACCTGACATGGAGATAAGTTGTCCATTTTTTTTGAGGAATAAGTTGTCCATTTTTAGAGTTCGAGACAGAAAAATTAAATCACATGATAGTTGGATAGGTAAAAGGAGACTTTTTCCAAGCACAAACAAATACTCTTTTTTTAAAAAAATAGAAGTCATTCCTATTTTTTGAGAAGTTATTTTTTAAAACTTTGACTAATTATATATAAAAGAATATTAATATTTTTAATACACAATTATTATCATTAGATAGATTGAGTATACTTTCATAATAAATTTATTAAAAAATATAAATGTTATATATATTTTCTATAAATTTAGTTAAACTTGAAAAAGTTTGACCTCAACGCATCCCTCGACGTTATCTATTCTAGGACCGAGGGATTCTTTAGTAAATTCATGTGTTCTTCACTCTTTGACGGCTGTTTTCCTAATAATCAAACTCTAATATGAGGGTTTCGACCCGATTACTCTCTGAACACTAATTTGGACTTTGATATAACTAGGCCTCACATACGGACTGGTATATGCTCTGCTGAAATAATTTAAAGAAATAACTAGAAAATGGATGCGGAGTGCAGCATCATTAATAGTCATCGATTTATGGCAATTGGCAAAATTGCACAGGGGCAGCCCACGAAAAGACCCTAAGTTTAGTTATACTTTTTTTGTTTGGTTTGTGTAACCAAGGTTGGAATATGAATTCCAATCTAAATATGTATTTTTGTTTGACACATAAAGTCGATTTGGGTTGATGGTTTTTATAGAGTCGACTGATGTTGTTTTGTTAAGAGAAAAGTTAGACTTGTTCGCTTGAACTTATCAGCCTAGTTTATTAACTACTCCCTCCGTCTCAAAAAAGAGTCGTTCTCGCTTTCCAAAAAGTCGTTCTCAGCTTCCCAAAAAATCAACAGAATTCAACTTTGACCAACTATATTTTACAAAATATTAATATTTATAGCATATATTTAGTATCATTAGGTAGATCTTTGAATATACTTTCATAATAAATTTATTTGAAGATATAAATGTTGTACATATTTTCTAGAACTCTAGTCAAAGTTGAGAAAGTTTGACCTGCACGATTTCCATAACAACTCTTTTTTTGAGATGGAGAAAGTATGATATAATATTTTTTTAATCTTACAATAAAATAACATTAGCTGATTTATCAGCTATAGAAATGACCAGCCAAACAAATTGAGTTTTGCGAACACAGTCTTGTCCATCACTAGTCATTCCACCGGCAGGATAAAATTAGGAACCGATTCATTCCCTCTCACACACTTTTGGACGAGTGCGTCCGATCTATCGGGAGTGAACTCTTGATGGATGTGTTGATGGCCGTTAGCTCGTGTCCAAGAAAGTGCGGCGATGGCTCAGTGTGATTTCACGTTGAAACTTCCCTAATGTTTGGGGTGAGATTTCAGTGCCACGAAGCTGATGCACATACCAAACGGATGTTGCAAACTTGCTGTCAACTAGCGGCGCAGTAGGCTGTATAGGCGGCCAGTCTGCGGGTTTAGCTATCCACCAATTCAATTATGTAAATGATATATATAGGAAAGACATGCATCTGGCATATATAGTGAAGATATGGCATGAAATTTATTTAACATGTATTATCAGAGAAAAGATTTACAATAATAATAATATAATATGCAACTGAAAAGAAAGTGAAAAAAAACGCCCACAATAAGGAATCGACACGAGCTGATACTTTCGGATGTGACATATAGGACTGTTTGGTACAGCTTATAATAGTTTTATGAAGCTGTTGTAAGCTATTTTTTTTTGTCAAACACCTCTTTTCAAAACAACTTCATCCATAAAATTGTTTTTCTTCTCCTCTCATAAATATTTAAAGTTGGGTGAAGCTGAAAATAGTTATCACACAGCTTTTCCTTCCCTTTCTCTCTCATATCTATGCATAAAGTTGTTGGTGAAACTGTTTTGTCAAATAATTTTTTCAAAATAGCTCAGCTTCACCTAGAGAGTTGCTCATAAAGCTATTTTCTAAAAAAACAGCTTCACAAAGTTGTACCAAACAGGCTCATAATATCTTCCAGAGACCAGTATAGTGACAGCACAGACTGATGATCAGTCCAAGGCTCCGAGCTCAATTATTCTTTACACTCTCTTTTGATTTTTCTTTTTCTTGAATTATTCGATTCAGCGATGAGCTGCATCTTTGTTTGCTCCGTTCGTCTCAGTGGATGTGGTTGTGGGTCACAACTCACAACCACACATGACGAAATTCAGTTGACAGCAAAGAACGCGACGAGTCGGTCCATGAGCTCCACGGCCTCACCGCAGCGGAGCTTGCGGAGGAAGAAGACGTGCTCCTTGCCCTTGGACTCGAACCACTCCACCGTGCCGCCCCGCCCGCTGGCCGCGAGGGCCTCGTAGTACGCCCTGTCCCTCGCCCGCAGGAAATCCAGCTCGGCCAGGACAAAGTTGCCGCCGGCGCTGTCGCCGGCCAGGAAAATGCGGCCCAGGTCGCCGTGGTGTGACAGCCAGGGGTCCCCGCTACCAGAGGCCGCCCACTTGATTGCGCGGAAGGAGTCTTCGTAGCCCGCCGGCAGCGGGTGCTCTGGCGCGCGGCGGTAGTTGACGGAGACGATGAGCAGACCGGCCTTCGCGGCCAGGGCGTTGAGGAAGGGCTGGTACTGCGGAGACGCTGCCGAGTGGGAGACAAAGCCGCCGCCGTGGAAGTAGACTAGCACCGGGAGCTTCTTGGGCTCGTCAGACCCGGTAGCCGTGTCCGGGAGGTAGAGGCGAACGTAGATGCCGGCGTCGCTGTCTATGACGACATCTTTGGAGGTGACGCCGGTGGCGGGATCAAAGCCGGCCGGC
Organism: Microstegium vimineum; assembly: GCA_022036555.1. Lineage (NCBI taxonomy): Eukaryota > Viridiplantae > Streptophyta > Magnoliopsida > Poales > Poaceae > Microstegium > Microstegium vimineum. Next base: position 50,682,657 of record CM039119.1, on the reverse strand, counting down.
TCTGTATCGGCGCCGACCAAGCGGTCGATGCGCCGGTCGCTGTAGATGCGGAAGTACGGAGTGTCTAGTATGATATCTGAGCTCGGATCCATGGCGCGGGTGCAGCGGGTGGGAGCAGTGCAAGGCAGCTAGCAGGAGATCTGAAGGTCAAAGTGACCACGAGCTAACTAAAGCCAGTAGCAATCGATGTTAAGGGGCTGTGGTGGAGAGTGTGGTGGAGAGAGGTACATCACCGCGGAAGCGTAGAAGCTGGCTGTGTGGAAATTGCGGAGAAGGACATTTCCGGGAGAAAGCTGATGGTGGTTGGCTATTTAGATATGGTACGATTCGATACTCAACGCGGATATGCTTTTCTAAAAAAAAAAGTGACACGGGTACGGCGAGGATATTTTTTAATAATATAATAATAATTAACTACCTCAATCTTTGAATAAATCAATTTTTAAAATATGTGTCGGTTAATTTTTTTCTATTTTTAACTAACTTTATAGGGAAAAATAATATATATAATATAAAATGAATATATGCAAAAAATATATTCTAGATAAATCTAATGCTAATAATTTAATACCATAAGTTCTAATTTCTTAAAAAATCGGACAATTCAAAATATTAACTTTAAATAACTTGTAATAATCTATTTATTTAGGAACCTGGGGAGTAGCAACTCAGTTTGTCGATGTGTACAACTTAATGAGGTCTCTTTCGGTCGGAGTTCACGTGCACATCTTGACTCCACATCATGATATTCGAATCAAATCAGCGGTTTCTAAACTTGTGTTGTTGTGTCATTCTGACCTCTAAACTTTCAAATTGACCGTTTAGGTCCTTAAACTTGTTTGTATTATTCCGGTCCCTAAACTTATTCCGTTATGTCATTTCCGGTCCTTAAATTTGGTTTTGAGTCTCATCTGTGGGCAAACAAGACGATCCAAAAACTTGATATCAAAAAATAATTTATAACTTTTTTATATGAACTCAAATGAAGACAAAGTCTATATTAAAATTGTAGTCCTTGATATGATCTATAACTTTGCAGTTAAATTTTTTTTTGTTTGAAGTCGTTTATTACCCCAATATTTAATTTGAAAATTTATATATTTTGAAATTTAAATTTAAATTTTAAGATAATAAATGACTTTAATCAAAAAAATATTTTAATTACAAAGATATATATCACATCAAGTGCTACAAATTTGATATAAAGTTCGTCTTTATTTGAATTAATATGAAAAAGTTATAATTATTTTTCAATATCAAGTTTTTAGATTGTCCTCTTTGGACCCAGGTGAGTCTCGAATCCATGTTTTTACTATGGGCCCAAATGTACAGTCCCAAGTAGGTAAGCACTTTCGACCCATTTGGGCCCGTGCGGACAATAATATTGTGCACACATCGACGAGCCTCTTTTTTTTTTTATAAATGTTTGGGCCTTATTTGACACTCAAACTCCGATGGAGAAAAATCCCATAGTTCCATCCCTCCGTTGGCCCCATGAGCTATTCTGCCACAGAAAGCTGAAGAGGGGGCAAATCCCTTTTACCTTCGTAAACTATGTCATGATCTATTTCTTTCTCCAAAAACATGAAATCTAACCATCGCAAGTCTCAAAACTGTTTAAATTAGCTCTTAGTCAGGTTAGGAGTGATTTTGAAGGTGGTCTCATCACCTTTTGTAGTAAAAAAACATTAGATACTTGATAAGGCTTTAGAATTATTAAAAATATTTCTATCATTTTAAAATTTGGAAACAAATCTTAGAGATATATTAGAACATCGTAATCTAAACCACAATATTTAAATCTTACTAAAGGTTTCCAACAGCTTCTAAAAAATATTTAGCTCTATAAAAACGGGAAAATATTCGACAAAATCTAGAAAACTCCTAGAACATTTCAATTGATGTCTAAACATGCTTTTACAATTGTTCTAACAACAAAAACATGAGATACAACAAACATTTATTCATTCAGCATCAAATGCATGTTTTATTCTTATTGTTTATCTTATGCTTTTGTTTTGGAAAGTTTTAAAATGTATTTATCGATCAATTACAATGTTTTAGAAATTTTCTATTTTTAAAGTATTTTTATTACTTTTAAGACCTAAATTAAATTTTAAATGCATCTAGAGATATTTTTATGACCTCTCGATATTTTATTTGGGTTTATCATGTCACAATGCAGCTTCAAAATATTTTGTGTTTTAGAAACATTATCAAGTATTTGTTAGATTTTTTTTATATCTAATAAAATGATGAAACCGTCTTGAAACCATTTGGATCCGGGCAGAGAGGTATGTTGTCTAGATAGAAAATTAAATCACAAAAATAGAAGCCTAAAACGAGGCATTTATTCAAGCACAAACAATGGGTGTTATATAGTCATAGTATGGTCAAGACTCAAGAACGATGGTGTTCTCTCACGGAAGGCACAACACTAACAAAGCCATGCCGGACGGAAGGCACAACACTAACAAAGCCAAGCCATGAATAACGTGGTTTTTTCAAGCTTCTTATTATAAATTTAGTATAACAAAATTGTAACTAAAATTAATTTTGCTAAAAGAAATTAAGATCATTTTAGCTTTACGGAGAAGTTGCTGTTTGCTATATATAACGGGAAATCAGATCTACAACACTTTTATATTAGGATTAGGAGGACGAAGACCACCTCCTGGTTCTAGTTCTAGAGATGATGTGATAGGCCACAACCACAATGGCGGCAGAACACGCGAGTCGGCCCTTGGAAACGACTCCGAATCCGCGGTAATTGTAGAGCGCAAAAACTATGGCTTTGATCTATACCTAACGGCAAACGCCCGTAATGATAGCCCGCCGCGCCCTAAACATAAGCACGCACGCACCGACGCGCCTAGCTCATGAATCATGATGATGTCTGATGTGCCCGGCCAGCGGCGTGTGCCGGAGCAAGAAACCGTCCGGTAGCTTTGAAGAAACGCGGGCGAGGAGCCGAGACGACGCTGCTCTCCGCTCCTCCCTCCGAACGGGAACCAAGACCCGCTGGAATCTCAGATGCCGAGGCCTCCCGCTGGTCCGCTGCAGCCAGCGGGCCGTGGGCGCACGACCGCACGTCCCCGCGCCCACGGGGATGCTAGCTGCCGGCCGGCCAGGAATTATATGCGGCTCATCACATGCGTGCAGCATGCGAGCCCGGCCCGCTCCTCTGCCGCGAGCGGGAGGCCGGCCGACCGATGCAGCTGCGGACTGCTGTGGCCTGTGGGTGGGGATCCGAGCTTGGGGTCGGCGCGTATTCCCGCGATATCACGGCCAATCTCGCGGACTCATTTTGGGCAATGATTGGATCGGCTTTTCCGACGGTCGCTTAGCCAGCCAGTACGAGTAAAGGCACTCACAATACAGACTCTATCACCTATTTATTATCTTGAATATTGTGGATTTGAAGTTTAAATAAAATTTAACGTCTTATTTTTTTATCATCTCTTTTCAATAAATATAATAATACATCAATAAAATATTATAAATAAGTGACACTAAATAGTCTTGAACTCTATGATAGAGTCTTGCATTGAGAGTGCACGCCGCCAGCGCAGGCGGCCGTGGCGAGGAGCCCAGGACCTCGGCGCGTGGGTGAACGGAGAACGGCGATGGAGCACCGGAGCGCGGCCTGTGAAGGACAGGACACAGGACGGAACGCTCGTCGCGGCGACCTAGGACGTCGATCATGGCCCTTGGGATGGGACGCTTTCAATAGCGTCCAGGACCTTTTGTCAGATCTGATCTACCACCCGCGTCTCCGGGACACAACAAGATCAATGTGGCAGGGCAGAGCAGGGCAGGCATTGCTGGAGTACGGCGTACTGTACTGGGTTACCCGCCTACTGGCAGGTGAATGTCGAGAGGACTCCTGTGCTGTACTACTGGCTATACTGGGCTACCTGCAGGTGATTGTCGAGACACCTCGGCTCGTTCACATGAGAACACGCCCATCGCACCACGCTGGCTGGTGGTCTCATCCAGCCAGGTAGGCTCGGATGCCCCGTGTAAAGTAAAAGCAGTGAAATGACACCCCCGCAGAGGTGCAGTGCGGCTCGCAGAAGACACAAGCAGTTAAACAGCAACGCGTTGGAGAAATGTTGCCTCTGCTGAATGCTAACGTGGCAGCTTGCTATTTGACATAAAATGATGTGATCTTGAGATATGATCCTACCAGAAAAAGCTGCACACTTGTACTTGGGTTAGAAAACACGATAGTTTGAGTGCATCCAATCCTTCGTGGATGTGAACTTTTTTTTGGGGCAGTCAATGTTGTATGCCTGCATTGGCCTTGCTCTGAGCAAGAGTCGCAAAGACAACTGGTGCGGTCCGTCGGATCAGACTGCAGAGCGCTCCTACAGTGCTGGGAATCGATTCATCATTCATGCACGATTACCACCAGTACTTACACAGTTAAATATAAGAACTGTCTGTACTAGAATAATTCCCCACACTCATTCCCGAAGCTGTGTCCAGCTACTGATTCTTTCTCCAAAACCATTTCCGAAGCTGTCCAGCTACTGATACAAAAAAGGTTTTCCTGCCAGCTTGTGTCAACTGCACTTTAATCCATCCGGGCCCTCGTGCGGTGCACTGAAGCAGAGCACAACCGGTACAGCTGGGCTTCGGGGACAGACTGACTGGCGAATTCGATGCAGGATACTATGATATGGAAGCATGAACAAAGTACTCGCTGACACGGCCGGTTTGTTGTTACAGGCTTACTACAGGCAAGGACGCATCTAGAGTACAGTACAGTAGTCAGTATTCGCTGCTCTGCTCAAGAACCAGCAGTTACAAACTTAAAAGAAAGAACATGAACAATCAGTAGTAGTACATGTTCAAACGCCGGAATCGCGTCTGTCTGTCTGGCCGGCCGGCTCATGTGCTTGACGGCCCTCGGTCATTTTCAGTGGTCCCTGTCGTGGCCTTTAAGGACCGGAGCACGCTCAGTTGCTCACTGACCGGCTGTTGTCGTCGAGCCCGGGCATGCGCCTTGTGTTTTCGTACTACACACGAGGCATGGGCACGGCATGTGCGCTGCACGGAGCTCCATCCATGGCGCAGTCCCCGAACACCAGGAAATCGGCAAAGGCGATCGATCCGGCCACGGCCGGGGGCCACCGCCCCCAGGTGTGGTTGAGGTCGCAAAGCCATCCCAGCACGGGCAGGCGTCGTAACGCTACATGGTCCCGTGACGCCGGCGAGGATGTTCGGTGTTGGAGCGGAGGGCGGGCTCGTGATTAGGGTGGAAATCGTGCGGGCTGATCCAGGACAATGGTTCCGCGCGGCAACATGGAGGGAGGGAGGGAGGGACGGACGGGCAGAGCTGAGAATGAGCAGGATGTCGAGTCGTGGCCGCACGTACCACGTGTGCGCGGCGCGGGGCAGGCTTTTATGATCGAAAAGGGCACGGGAACGGTATTTCCGGCCGCCGTCGTCTGGGCAGCAGCTCCCAACTCCCCCCACCCCAAGCAGGCTCCAAATGGCGTGATGGCGCCGGTCGCCGTCGAGATCATTGTCGTTGTCTTTAAGCACGGGCGCAACTCGGCAGTTCAGGGTTTTAATTAGCACGGCACGATCAACTGCTTGATGGTAGCCAGAATGTTTAAACGGAAGAAAGCAAAGGGAGTTGTGAAGAACAGAAGTTGTAGTAGCAAGAGTAAAGCTCACACCTTGCGCCTTTGGTCCACACTATCATCGAACAGATCAAACCTTTGGTCCACAATATCATCGAACAGATCAAACGTGTCGATGCAGTACGCTGATTCGCCCGTTCTCGGCCATGGCAACCATGTCATGCCTGCAAAGACTCCCAGCGAACGTACGTGTCCACAGAATCAGAGGCTTTCAGAGGTGAAGTACTACAATGTTGTGCAACTGCGACGTATGATAGCCTCTTCTGCTCTTTTCTCTTTACCGGATCGCATGAATACACACCTGCTGCTACCCGCATGATGTCGTACCTGTCGCGTCGTATCGTATCAGGGCCGGGTTTCAGTTCTGGAACTATCGAGTTAGGTGATGGGGGATTCGAACACCGGATTCATCAGGGAGACTAGAAATTGATGGAACCCATTGGCATTCATTCATCGCAGTACTGAAAGCGCTAGCACGGCACTGAATTCTGCCGGACGAAGATTACACGCGCCGTGATACAGATTACACGGCACTGAAAGCGCATTACATTGAGCACGTGATGCGAGGACCAGCACGATCGATCAGATAACAAGCGAGATTTCTGCGGCGACACACACTGACACGGCCCGCAAGAGTCCAGCCGAGCCGATAGACCAACAGCGGCGGCAGCGCTCCCCCCGTGATCCTGTGGCGGAACAATATTTTTATGGCGCGGCTCCACGAAAGCTGTGAGTTTGCGAGAGTACAGGGTGGTGCAGGCTCCCGGCATCACCGCTGCAGTGGTGTGCCTTTGCCTTTGCGACGAAGCGAGCGGCCGGCACGCTCGGCTTGGCCGTGCCGCCGTGCTGGTGCTGGATCGTTTCAGGCCACTCGCTAATTGATTGATTGATTGCCGAGCGACAGATCGGTATGGGACCCAAGATTTGGGCGCTAGACCGCCTAGCAATAGCAAGCCGAGGCAGGGCAGCAGTGTGTGGAGGAGGAACGGCACACACGACCGTGCCCGCTGAGTATACGCATGGCATTGAATGCTGAGTGACCAGTCAGTGCGCACCAGCTTTCGAACACAACTTACAGCTGCTTAACCACAAGTCACAGGTGAAATACTCCGTACTATGTACCAGTACAATATGGATACAACTCAAGCTCAGCAACTGGTAAGAATACTACGGAGTACAATGGCGGTGGAAAGATGCTCGACAGCTCGAGTATTGAGTTCATGCTTTTGATTAGCTTAAAACCCATGATGTGATTCACACGAACATGGAAGGATTCAGGAAACCCTTGCAGCTTTTTTTTTTCACAGAGCTCGCTCAAACGTCTACTTCCTCTGTTCCTTAATGTCTGTCTTTAGAAAACTATGTTTCCTTCACAAATACGTTTTCCGAACGACATATATAAAGAGACGAAGGGAGTAGACTAAAGAAGTATGAACTGTCAGGGTTTTTTTAAGAATCTAAAACTTTCGATCAAAAGCAGTGGGGGCTGGCTGGAAAACCCTTTTCCGATGCGTCAAAAGCACGAGTCCCCCTCGCAAATCAAGAGCAGAAATCGCGCCATTAGCGTAACAGCAGTCTTAAAACTTTTTTGGCGGGTGGCTGGCTGAGATGTGAACTGTGAATCGCGCGGGCACATGCCCTGCTCGGTAATAAAGGCCGGGCGGGCGGGCCGGCGCTAAAGCGGTCGTCGAAAGCCCACCACCACGATCCGCGCCACAAAATTGTGCGGTGCGCCCAGCCCTTGTCGGCTTCCCCCCGCCTCCGCTCTGCGCATAAAACCGGACCCCAGCCAGCCCCGTGACGGCCTCAGTTCAGTCCCCGAGCACGAGGAGCAGCAGCAGCGCTCAGTACCTCACAACAGTCTCACACTCTGCCACTCTAGCTGTCTGAGCTCTGCTCTGCCTCTAGCCATGGCCTCGCGGATCTTGCTCCCGCTGCTCTTCCTCCTGCTGGGCTCGCATTGCTCTACCGGGGCGGCGGCGAGGCGGCAGCTGCTGCAGGCGCGGCGAGCCGGGGACCCGAACTCGCAGGTGAAGTTCGACTTCTCCCCGTTCCTCATCGAGTACAAGAACGGGCGCGTGAAGCGGCTGATGGGCACCGACGTGGTGGCGGCGTCGTCGGACGCGCTCACGGGCGTCACCTCCCGCGACGTGACCATCGACCCGTCCACGGGCGTCACCGCACGGCTCTACCTCCCGAGCTTCCGCGGCAGCACCCGGGTGCCCGTGCTCGTCTACTTCCACGGCGGCGCGTTCGTGGTGGAGTCCGCGTTCACGCCCATCTACCACGCCTACCTCAACACGCTCGCCGCCAGGGCGGGCGTCGTGGCCGTGTCTGTGAACTACCGCCTCGCGCCGGAGCACCCTCTCCCGGCGGCGTACGACGACTCCTGGGCGGCGCTCAAGTGGGTGCTGGCGAACGCGAACGCGGCCGAGGGGTCGGGGTCGTCGGACCCGTGGCTGTCCCAGTACGGAGACCTGTCCCGCCTGTTCCTCGCCGGCGACAGCGCGGGCGGCAACATCGCGCACAACCTGGCATTGCGCGCCGGGGAGGAAGGCCTGGACGGCGGCGCGCGGATCAAGGGCGCGGCGCTGCTGGACCCTTACTTCCAGGGGCGGAGCCCCGTGGGCGCCGACTCCACGGACCCGGCGTACCTGCAGTCGGCGGCGCGCACCTGGAACTTCATCTGCGCGGGGAGGTACCCGATCAACCACCCGTACGCGGACCCGCTGCTGCTGCCGGCGTCCTCGTGGGAGCACCTCGGCGCCTCCCGCGTGCTGGTCACCGTGTCCGGGCAGGACCGCCTCAGCCCCTGGCAGCGCGCATACTACGCCGCGCTCCGGGACAGCGGCTGGCCCGGGGAGGCCGAGCTGTACGAGACCCCCGGCGAGGGCCACGTCTACTTCCTCACCAAGCTCGGCACGCCGCAGGCGCTCGCCGAGATGACCAAGCTCGTCGCCTTCATTAACCGCGACTAGCGACCGGAGTACGAGTACCTGCCACCGCGGCAACCAGTAACTGCAGTAGTCTGCGGTACCGCGACAACATTCAGTATACCTACTATACTAGTAGTAGTAGTAGTAAAACTAGCGAGAGTGAGAGGTGATTGGTAGTAGCAGTAGTAGTAATTACTCCTACGTAGTTTTTTGTCCTTGGTGATTACTGTGCGTGGGAAGAACGGTTCCTCCCCAGCAACCCGTCCGGATGGAGAGTGGGACCGGTGTGTTCGCTTGCGTGTCATTGACTGCAGTCTGGTACAGCATGCAGACTAGCGTGCCGTGCACTGTGCTGACGCAGCTGTATCTACCCGCTGCGTGTAGCGGTTACTGCCAGTTACAGTAGTGTCTCGACCCCGACCCCGACCCCGTGAGCCGCCCGGCGCCGGTGGTGATGGGGCTTGGCATTCGCGTGCTGCGCCGGTGCGCGGCGCTCACTGCCGCGGCATAGTTCCGGGACCACAGAAGGCGCGTGGTCGGCACCGCTCCGGCGTTTTGGAGCTGGCTTAGCTCGTAGTACAGCAACGGCAAAATTCGAGCGGGGTGCAGGCCACCACGACGGCTTCCTGTTCCGGTGCAAGACAGCTTTGGATCGGCACCCAAGCTTGCGGAGCAGACTCTGCTCACATGGGGTGTTTATTGGTTCGCGGCACGCTCCCGGTACTTTTGAGCTTGCGTTGCACTTGCACGAATATCCCATGTATAGGAGTACTCCAGCAGTAGTAGTGGTAGCTTTCCACTCCTGGGTAGAAATCGAAAAAGGATTTCGGGCACCGAGTCGCTGGACACGGATTTCCGTGGGAAATTGCCGCTAATCAGCCGACGGTACATGAGCTTTGGTGATCGGCGCGGCGGCCGGCGGCCAGTCCACGGGGGCGCGAGCCTCTGTGATTTCGCGGTCTCCACGCTGTGCGATGGCAACGCGACGGGGCAGTAGCTTTGGCAGGTACTGGAGTCGGGGCACGGGGGAGCGCAGCGACCACCGCGCGAATCCGCGACCAGCGTTCGCAACGCGACGGGCAGGACCGGATGCGGCGCAGCTTTTTACTCTGGGTCGGGGGTGCCATGCGGTCACGTGGCGCCTCCGTCTCGGGCCTCGGCGTGCTTCGCCCTCGCCATCGCGGTCTGACTTGCTTGAGCGTGCATCTGCGCATGTGAATATGTGATGTGATCGTCTTTTCTTGCGTTTTCCTTCCCTTTTTATGGGCGATGGCCTCGGGTCCGACAGTTTGGTTTTGTTTACAACTATCGTGACGCTGTGGGTGACAAAAGTCGTAAAAAACACTATTTGAATTCTGGTATTGCTGTGCAGACGGTGGATGACGAGGAATAAAGCAGATACGCAAGAAAGGTTAGGATGCAAGCTGATGAGGAGGTGGACAATGCGTCCGGCACCATTTGGATGAATTTGCACAACTGAAAAGGTCCAAACATGACACGAAGTCAGGTTTCTAAAAAAGTGGAAACCACGATAGGAAGACACACTACGGACCAAATGTTGATACCCTCAACAGTGCCCTCATCATCTTGCTGCCGAAACGTGCAGACGCTTCAGAACCAGCGGACTACAGGCCGATAACAATGATCCATAGTTTTGCCAAGCTGCTGTATGCGCCGAGAATGCAGGAGATCATTTCCCCAAATCAAAACACATTCATTCGGGGACGCTCCATCCACGACAACTTCAAGTACATTCAGAGGGCAGCTGTTCTAATTTGACTGAAGAAGATCCTCAAGATGCTGCTCAAACTAGACATCTCCAAAGCTTTTGACACGATAGCCTGGCCTTTCCTTCTTGACGTCTTGCAAGCCATGGGGTTTGGCCACTGCTGGCACCGATGGATCGTAGGGCTATTGTCCACG